>JAOBRB020131874.1:0-23053 GCA_027575285.2 Zoanthus pulchellus
AACAGTTCTGTATGAAATAAACAAGAGTCAAGAGGACTTCGGTCTCAACATTTTGTTATATTCAGCTCCACCGCCCTGTGTTGAGCGCTCTCGATGCACGTTAATACGTCTTCCTGGAATATATATATATATATATATTTAAAAGTCATCACAAATGAAGACAAACAAACGATTGGTTTTTACACACCTATATTTCGACCCCATACAAGAGTCTTCATCAGGGTAAATTTCAGTTGTCCTGCACACCTCATACTATTATTACAGGTTTCAAATTTTACAGCCGCGCGCGCGCACTTAAAACCTATTAACTCTCTGAAACGCACGCACTACTTAATTTCAGAACTGTTAACGTACGCCTAGAACGCCTATTCTGTATAAAGAAAAAGTCATTGTCATGAAGTCCATGTGGATCCACAGTGTTAAGTCTATAAGCCCATTGACCCTCTTTCTCTCTCAGCTGTTCCTCACCATTCACGCAGTCAATTAATTTAACTCTCATGTCATCGAGTCCATTGTGCCCTTTGCACTAGAATCGCTGATACAACAGGTCATCTCTTTCTTTTTCAGCCGATCCCATCTTCTCGTGACGTTTGATTCGAGACTTGTGGTTATTAAACCGTAACCTAAGCTTTGTCACCGTGGAGCCCACATACTGCAAGGAACATTTCTGGCAAGTGATGAGATAAACCACATTGCTACAGTTACAATCAAGGTGGTAGTTAATCGAATATTTTCTATTTTCATGTGAGTCCTCAAACTGACTATTCTCCTCCAAGTAACAACAAACCTCGCATCTTCTCGATGAACATTTAAAAGTTCCCAGTAACGTATCCCTTGGACCCCGATTGCCTACCTTTGCATGGACCAGATAGTCCCCCAAGCTCTTCGGTTTCCTAAAAGCCACAAATGGAACACTACTGATAGCGTTTTTACATCTCTCTGATGTCTCCAGTATAGGGTGAAGTTCTCGGAGTATTTTGGCGATATCTGGCAAGCGAGGGTGGTATGTTTTGACATAAGGCGTCTTTGTAGAGCGTGGTTGGGTGTTTTTACTAAAAACTTCAGCCA
This sequence comes from Zoanthus pulchellus, assembly GCA_027575285.2. Taxonomy (NCBI): domain Eukaryota; kingdom Metazoa; phylum Cnidaria; class Anthozoa; order Zoantharia; family Zoanthidae; genus Zoanthus; species Zoanthus pulchellus. The sequence goes on from JAOBRB020131874.1 coordinate 1,069, forward strand.
TGGTCATTCTTCTCTTTTTATCGACTTGTTTCTCGACATAGGCTCTCCTATAACCCCTGTCCGTTAAAAACTCTACCAGGTCTTCCGCCCTTTTTTCAAAAAAACAAGATTTCGAGCATATCCTACGTAGTCGCATCGCCTGGGCAAATGGAATACCCCTCTTACACGCACCCGGATGACAAGAGCTATGATGTAAATATTGGTGACTGTCGGTCGACTTGATACACACATATGTCTCCAACACCCCCGACTCGTTCAGCACCTTGACGTCTAAAAATTCAATCTCGTGCTCCGACCATTTAGGAGAACTTATTTGTGTCGTGCGCATTGTTGATATAATCGATGAATTCTTTTAACTTCTCCTCTCCCTCCGTCCAAACAATTAAAATATCATCAATATACCGTCACCAAATACGCGGTTTGACCTCTGTATTTCGAATCAAAAGTTTCTCCAGCCTGTCCATAGAAATATTTGCAGACGAAGGAGCCATCCTCGTCCCAATCACGGTTCCCCGTTTTTGAAGATAATGGGTACCAATAAACTCAAAGTTATTACTGTTTAGCACCAGCTCCGCAAACGACAGTACATCTTGATTCAGAGATTTATCCTGTTTCGACCCGCTCTGATCGTCCGACATATCAAGTGCCTCTTTCAAAGCCCCCAAACCTTCCTTGTGTGGTATGTGAGGGTATAACCCAACAACATCTATTGTACATAATATAGCCCCCTCTGGTAACTCTCCATTTTCTCCTAACTTATGTAAAAAGTCATTAGTATCCTTGATGTACGATTTAATCTGTGGTACTAAAGGTCGCACGCTTTGATCCACAAATGCAGAAATGTTTTCGCTAGGGGTACCACATCCTGAGATAACTGGTCTGCCCGGAAATCCCTGTTTATGTATGTTTTGGCAATAGGTAGAACCTACCAGGATTCACATTCTACGACACCATCAAATAATCCTTCGTTTTCTTGTCAATATTCCCTTTCTTCCAACTCTCACGTATCTTCTCATTAATCTCTATTACTATGTCCTTAGTAGGATCACCGTCCAATAACATGTACACTTCTGAATAATCCAATTACCCATAGCCTCACTTATATAGGCCTCCTTGTCCATGACCGCTACCGCAGAACCTATATCAGCTTGTTTGATAAGAATATCGTAAATTCGTAAATTCTCTAGAGCCTTCTGTTCGTCTCGTGTCAATTTACGCTGGCATTTTACATTTAAGTCGTGCGATAGAATCTTTTCGAGGGCTTCCACATAGGCCTCAATCGCCATTTCCCTGTTTCTTTCTGGACACCACGTAGATTTAGTTCTCAACACCGGCAGCTGGGAAAAGTCCTCATTGACTTAATCTTTGCAGTAGAAATACTCTCGCAGCCTTATTCTCCTAACGTAATCTTTTATATCCAGTCTGACATTATAAACATCAATCCTTTCCGGAGTCGGACAAAACTTAAGTCCCTTCGATAAAAGTGATATCTCTGCTTCCATGAGATGTCTGTTAGACAAGTTTACAACAATTCGATTCCCAGTTTGCAGCCCTGCACTCCTGTTTAAGCCACTCCGTCTCACTGGTGGTCTATTATTACCTTCACTTATTTCAGTAGAGCTAGCTGTCGATGCCTCGCTGAACGTTCTAATTTCATGGCTCATTAGTGCATGTCGTATGCTATCCCCTTCCTTTGCTCCTTGTATTACACTGTCTAAATTACTGTTTACTTGTCTTAAATCCACTAATAAGAGTGGACAGTCTACTGGCAAAGGATTCACACCAGCTAAATTTTCCTCTGAGCTCAAATGTTCCATCTCTACTCCACTATTCTCGTCCCGTCCCAAATCTCTCTTACTCACTTGTTGACACTTACTCACTTTTAACCCACATGCACCGTTCATAGCAGAAATTGCAAACAGGAACTGGGACTTCCTAAAATCCAAGGAGCGTTTGGGAAGAATATTCAGTGACCGTCCACTAGTAGCATACAGATACCCTAAGAACCTCCGTGACAGTTTAGTGAGTACCTGTTTCAAAACTAAACAATATCAAACGTCACCTCAGGACGGCTGTAAACCTTGTGGAAAAATCAAATACAGCTGGTGCAAATACATACGAAATACTAAAACATTTGTTGACACGCGCTCGAACAGAGAATTTAAAATTTTACACAACCTCAACTGCAACTCATCCTGGGCAATTTATATTTTCAAGTGTATTAAATGTAACCTCCAGTATGTAGGTAAAAGCGAGGCAAACCTGAATATCAGAATGAACAATCACAGAAGTCATATAAAATCTGGAATTAACAGGATGTACGGTTACACATTGTAGGATTGCATTGTGGAGTCACCAGAGTGCTCAAACTGCGAGCAGTTTTGCATAAAGCAAATAGTGAACGTTTCACTAGGAAACTCTCCACCCAATTCTTAGAGTGGTCAAAAGCAAAAGCTTGAGCATAATATACATAAATATACAATGTGCCCTCGAATGTGTATGATTCCCGAAAAAACAGAAAAGACTTTCCAGCATGTTTGATTACCCTAATATCGCGTTCGGAAATAGTGCAGTATCGTTTAGCCCATTCGATAGATTGGTCAAGCGGAAACTCAGATATGGAAGGTTAAAAATCCACGATGTCAAAAGATAAATTTTTTTCTGCTCTTTTCCGGAATACGTTTAAACCAGGAAATAGCGTCTGTGGAATGTCGCCATTGATTTACTTGTGTTTGATTGCGGATTTGTGTGTTTACTTTATCCAAGATGGATTTGCTTACTTTGCCAAGATCACTTTTAGCTGGGTTAATGAGGCGACATTTCGGGTGATTTTCAAAATCAGGTTTATGATCTTTTAAGGTAATAAATGCATGTGATTCAGACATAGGACTAACACGGTTTGATATTTCCAGTTCGTCTGCGAGACTATTTAGTTCCATTTGGAGATCAGTAGTAGTGTAATCAACAGAATGCTTGTAAGACTTGGTAACGTTATCCGGCAGCAATTTTTCATAGTCGCTTGGGCTTTGTCTTTGTCTTGTCTGCGGGAACAAACACGTTTGCTGATGATTTGATTTTCCTTATTTTCGCGTCGGAGTTCTCGCATAAAATTGTTTTTCACAGGTTTGAATTTAATATTTTCAATCATCTTAGCAAAATCGTCTTCAAAGGGCTTTAATTCAACTACAAAAGGAGCACTTTATTTAGATTTGAGACCGTAATTCCTTTTTTTTGTGGTATTTGGATGGTGCAGGAAAAAGTGAGCTTTCCATCTCATTCGTTGGATTACGCTTGGAGACTTGTCAATTATCTTCCTTTTATAGTCGTCATTAGATGAAAGTCCAATGTTTTTTGTTATAACTACAAAACTTTTTACACAAGAGCAATCAAAGTGTAAAATGGCAAGACTTACAGTAGTCGATGTCTTGGCAGTAAGTTATCTTTTTTAAACAAATTGATGAACATACAGTATATGCCTTGTCATAATTAGAGCATACAGTACCTTATTTAATACAGAACATGTATGCACTGCACAGCAAGTGCTCTAAAAGCATTACTTGTCCCAATAGCAACTGCGCACCAGTATGAGAAGAAAAGTAAGACATTTACAGAAGGAAAGGACAACAAGTTAAATGTTGTAAGTTAAACAAAATACGTTACAGTAAATTTTATAAGTTAAATCAAATGGCTCTAATTATACACAAATCCAAAATGTTTATCACAGAAAAATAACCTGAGGTTTGAATGACATAATTAATCTGGAATGGGATAATCATCAGAGTGTTTGCAATTTGAGGTTTTCAGATAGCAAGAAACTATTACTGTACCTACTCTCTCCACAGTTGGCTTTGGCAATTGTGTACACAGCCCTTGAACTATGTGATGATAAATAAGGGTAGTTTACAGGGGCAATTCCCAGGGATACTTGGTCTTTTCCTGTAAAAAGAAAATTGTCTGAAAAATGTATACAGTATGCAAAAATCATACCAGTGAAGGTAAAGATTCTATGCCACTTGTGATCATGTGTATATACTGTTTTGTAAAGTTGAAATTAGAAAAAGTTGTAACTAACAAAAAATATTATTTATAAAAGCTGCTCGAATATTTTGAGCAACGCTATACCTACCATATAATGGGCGACCATCGAACTTAAGATGAAACTCAATGTTTCCCTCTCACAACGATGCAAGTTTTGCTCTCTTATAATCTATATGATTGCTTGTTTCAAGGAAACCTGATATCCAGATGTATCTCCAGGTGTCTTTGACATGCCCTTCAAATTTATTACAATAAGGAAAAGCACTTCCCTTAGTGCCTTTAAATGGTTCTTTAAAGTTAAATTAGGGGGGAAGTTTTCGGTCTGAAAAAAATAATTATAAAAATTATTATATAAATCATTACTTCAATCAAACAGTAAGGGTGAACGCAAAAACAAATACCAGTAGTGACAATAGATAACAAAGAAGTCCAAAGTAAGAACTTCAAACTTTTCATACACCAAATTAAATAGCTGAAAATATATACAACCTATAAACATATCAATATTATTTGTGGCAGTTTACCAATCTTGCTTGACTGATGTGAGTTTCATTTGGCCAACGGAAAGTTCAATGTTTGACCTAGATGAAAGGGACAATAATTTTTTCTTATATTACATATGTTTAGAAAAATATTAAAAAATGAAACATCTTAAAATACTTTTTTTAACATTTATAGCCAAAAGTTTTTAAATATTTTACATGGAGAATTTAACTTTAAACATTTGTCCTTATAAAATTATGTATAACTGTTTAAAATAGAAATTTTAAACTAGTATTTATTGAAGGACATCTATTAACAACAGATAAAATCAGAGGCCCAAAAAATATATTAACTTTAAATATTATATTATATTTTTTATGTTGCAGGACAAATATTTATTCCTATTGTACTATTTACTTATTCCTGTTTACTGTTAACTTTTAAAAAATTTATACGTATTTTTCAAAACTCCTAGAGTACGAGCTTAGAAACAACAATTTGTAAATCATTTTATAATTTGTTTAACTTAGAATAACATTTTTTATAAATGAATATTGGTGCATTTTATGTCGAGCCACGTAAATTTATTAACTGTAATAAAGTAAAAGTATTAGTTCCCATAAGCTCTGAAGAAACCGCACACTTACATCACTCCTTCCTAGTTGGGTTCTGTTAAGCAGCGTCTGCCATCTTTCATCAGAAATGCGTCCCTCAAGCTTCATTAGACAGATACTGCCGATCTGGTACTCGCATTAGTGCCAGCCTTTTTTCCCAAACATCTTCCAAGTTTAACTCACTAAAAGTTTTTTTCTATTGGAAGACACATTACCTAAAACTTCTTTGATGATGTTTCTCGTATACTCTTACTTAAGCTCATTGAAGAAAGAGTTTGCGAGGACGACCCAAAGTGTCTCGTTGTCCTCCACGAGTTCCATCAGCTCTTTAGACCACGGCTGTTGAGAAGACCTCCAAGTAGGCCAAAATTGATAATAACATACACTTCGTCTACCCTTGATTTCCCTGCATTGTTGGTGAAATATGCCAGTGGAGCTTGTTTGTCATCAGTGGTGGTCAGGGCTTTAATGTTGATTTTCGCCACCTCTTCTTTGAAAATCTCAAAAAGTTAGCTTGAAGCAAACTTGCTCGCCTTCGCCTTACAAACATCAGGTCTGAGTGCATACCACTTTTTTTCACTGTAGAGATCGATCGACGAAACACGGTGAAACATTTGAAACGAATTATAAACCTTCGCATCGAAATCTAGAAAACAATTTGCACTTTCAGCGTTGCTGAACATACTTAAATTTCGTAATTCCCGCTCAGATAGAATTCTCTCCATAAAAAGTATAATCTCCTCAATGACACTGACATCTCGTAGCCGATAATGTAATTACCAACAATCAAACAAAACGGAAACTCACGCGACTAAAAACGACCACAAGGTACTATTTTGTCACGCTGGGACTTCGAGAGTTGTGAAGAACCGAACATCACTTTCCATTACCCAACTCTTTATTTAAGCTTAAAAGATGATTCAAGATCCGGCTTCCCACAAAGGATTTTTTTCAAGCCTAATTAAGAAGACCTACAAGTTTAGTTTGAATTGGATAAATTGTTAATATACCATTTTCTTCTTGAAATTCACATAAAGCGAGCGGCGAAATTTGGATATTAAACTGCTGTATTTATCCAAGTTTTCCTTCATTCTTTACTTTCTCGGGCGGCCATGTTGGATTATCGATTACGCTTCCGTTGGCAATCGATTTTACAAAGTTTTGATTAACTACTCATCGATATTTCCCGATTAAATAGCGGAATTGGACAAATCGCAAGTTAGAATAGTTCAGCATCGTAAATAAATGACGTCAGTCATAGCAAAGAAGTAGACGCACGTTCAGCAACCAGCATTATACATACACGCTCGCATGGTTTTTGTGGCGAATAACCTTCTGGGAAGTCTTTCGCTACTGTGTCATGGCCTTGAGTGAGTAAAAGCGTAACCATCTTCGAGCTTCTTACGAATGAATCATTTCCGAATGGACTCCGAGGACAAAACGAGCAAAGCTGATCATGTGTTTTCTTTTTCTTGGCTCGCACGATTTGGGTGAGTTCGAAGGTAAGTTTTGCCTCATATATTAATTTTACTATGTGTTTAAACTTTTTTTTTTCTAGAATTAGGCTCAACTTTCTATACATTTGTCAAGTTTGCATCACCAAGTTTATTCCATGGCATTCTTTGATTTTTTAGAACTAATAAACTCAGCAATAAGGAATGAGAATTACCAGAAAAAAGTGAAAATAAACGTAAATTGCCCACTTCGATCAACATTCACTGTGACTTGAAGTTCAAGGAACCATTTGTAAAACTGTTTCTCGAAGTCATAACTATATGCTTGTCACTGAAATCGCGGCAGAAAATATGAATTTGTGTTGACTTCAGAGTTTTTCATTACATCGTTCTTCATTAAGACTGACTTCAAAAGTCAAGGAGGACCAAAGCATCTTGCTTTGAGAAAACTTCATTCGGTGCGGTCAAAGTTCACTTACAGTACACAAGCTAAAGCTGCTTTTAAAATTACTATATTTCAGTTTGTACAGCTTCAGAAAATGACTGAATCAAATGTATTTTATAAAGCATGAAGGAGTCTTATCTTAATCAATTATTTTATGTATTTCTGTACTTTTTGTTACAATTTACCTAAAAAGTTTACAGTGTTCAACCGTAGCTTTGTATATATGCCAAAGCATGTTTGTAAAAGTGAAGAACTTTGTCCTGGTGTAACATTTATTGTTAAATTGCTGTTATAGTCCGGGGCCATAAAAATTATGTCACTACCGTGGAAATTTCATGATCATTTTGGTTTCTTTGCCGAAATCTATACTTTGAAGCATGCTGAATGAAAAAAACTTTGTCACCAATTTTTTCAATGTTGGTGACGTCATTTATTATGCAAATGAGGAATGACGTCATGAATTAGCAATTTTACGGCTACAAAAGAAGCTTAAATGAGTATTCGCCTAAATAAAACTTATTTCTGATTGCATTTTCACATCTCTAACGTAGATAAAGGGACCGGAATGGTTATTTCAGTTTTGAACATTTTGCTTCGCTTAATTTCAATAAGTTATGACGTCATAAACTGACATGACATGTTAAAAACAACCAATAAATTCTGTTGCCTTAGAACAGAGAGTGTCCGTGTGTTATATTGTCCATGAAATACTTTAATATCACATTGATTTTAATTTCTTTTGAATTTAATAAAACTCGAACATGTCATGTATATAGATTTCAATTATCAAGTAAGCTGTGACGTCATACATTCATGTTGACTATACTGAAGATTTAGAGGTATCATTTCTCTTGGCTAATTTGTACACCAGCAACTTAAGTATCAACTGTAAATGTTAAAGTATGCGCATATACCTTTAGCCAGTTTTAATCTCTACATAACCATATTCCTAATGACGTAATTTTGAGGCGGGCGCACTATGGTTTTTGGGAAACCGAGTCACGCAACAAACATTTGTTATTGAAACTCTGAATGTTTTGATTAGTTTTGTGCTAGTTTCACATCACTGAATAATTTAGTGCAGTTTCAAAGAGATTCAACAGAAGACACCAGCCCTAGTTTTATTGAAAACTCACAGCGCCCAGGCAACATTTTTGTGGCCAAAAACCCGACATTGATAGAAGTACAGAACGATTTGAACGATGAGCTTACTCAGCTGGACATGATCTCGAGCGAGCGTGTTGGTACTTGGATGAAATATCTTTCTTTTTTGCCAAATCTGACATCTGAACATATTGATAGGGAACTTGCTCATGGATCTGCTACGGGAATGAATCCACCAAAGGCATTCAGAAACAAGAGCCATGGTTACCGACTTTGGAGAGAAGGATTCGTTCGTGAGGTTTGGGTAAAACCAGCAAAGGTACATGCATCAATTTAGAGTACATGTTAGAATGTTTATGTTCATCTGGACCAAAACTATGCCGAAATTTTTTATACAAAGTGTTCATGCAAAGCAGGTCAAGGTGGGTGTTTAAGCATGTTGCTGCTTTACTTTATACCTTGATGGATTATGTCAACATTAATGCTGAAGTGGTACCTGCTGATTTAACATGCACCCATGTATCCCAGAAGTGGCACATTCCGACTAGTGGAAATATGACTTTAAAGAAAGCTGTAAAATTTAATTATTTGATTTTTGAGAAGTCAGAAGGGAACAAAAAGCGAAAAAGGTCAGTAGTTTCTGGGGTTCGTGAAAATTATTGTGCTACCCCATCATTTGCACGTACATTGTTGCCAGAGGAATTGCACACCCTTGTTAGAAATCTTTCTGCTTGCAACAGTTCAGCATTGTTTTGCAGAGCAGTTGAATCAAACAACTTTCAGCCATGTACAATCTTTGACAAATCTTGCAGCAGGAACATCAGGAAAAAGATTGTTTGGAAACTGTGAATGCTCCAGAAAATGGCTTTTTCTATAGCATATTCACCAAAATGGGCAATGACGTTACAGGATCATTGGAATTAAAAACAAAGAAAAGATCATAAAGCTGGTTGGTGTATCATATCAGGAGGCATCCAAAATATGACTTGAAACAAAAATGCAAACAGCAAGCAATTCTTGATAGAATGAAAGAACTAAGAGGATAACAGCATCGTTTTTTGGAAAAGTAATGAACGAAAGAGAGGCAATATACCCAACATCTATTGTAAAATCAATAATAAACCGAAAAAAAAACTCACACAATGCCAGCAGCATTAAAATGGGGTATTGAAAATGAGAAAGTAGCACTGGATGGCTATAAAAAGAACTATCTTGAAGACGATATGGAAGTTATGGAAATTGGACTGGTCATAAATCCAAAATGCCCATGGCTGGGTTGTAGTCCAGATGGGCTGGTGATGAAAAAGGGTTTGCCAGATGGTTGCATTGAAATTAAATGCCCATTTAGCAAAAGACATTCCAGTATACAAGAAGCTATTGCGTTTTGCACTAGAGGCTCACTGGTTTCTCTCTGAAATATTATGCACTTTTTGAAGTCAACCTCTTCTATACTTCGCCGTTTTTTCTCTGGAATATCCATTGCTAGGGGAAATAAGTATGGAACGTTTTTTATTTTTGCGTTAAATTTATTGTGCGTCTTATCTAAAGTACAGTTTTGACGTCACTTTTTTCCATTTTTTATGGCAAATTATAGCTGTCGATATTCGCACTTATAACACGGTGTACAGCTAATGATAATTTTTATGTGTAATACAACTTTTTACCACACAGTGTTAACAAATCGTTAAACTCTTTCTATTAAAAAAAAGTTTGAACAGATTTAGTGTACAATTACATATCTTTCATGATTTATTTCACATATTAAGGTATATAAAGTTTATATTTAAGAGAAGCTAGACCAGGGCATATCGGTTCAGCTAACGATGGAATTATAATGTGCCCGAAATAAGCAAATTTAACATAATTTTGACAAGATGCATTGTACGTAAACAAAACTACTGTAGAATATTAAATTACTAGTCGTAGCCTGTTCTTAAGTCTTTGTGGAATTACTTTTATATTTCCTTGCTATTCATTAGAATTAAACGTTTAATAGAATCTAAAAATGAGCCCTGTGCACACCATATTGGTGGCAAAATACCTCGAAAGTTAATTAAGGAAACAAAATAGCGGACCCGATTCATGGCAAAAAAGCAAATGTTTAAACAGTTTTATTGTACAATTAAATGTCCTCTATGATTTATTATACATCTTAGAATCTATAAAGTTCATATTTAACATAAAGGAGACCAACCTTTCTTGATATTGAGAAGAACGTCTCAGATTAACCAGAGATGGAATATTGTGACATCGAAATGGGCGAATTTTCGTGTATGGTACATCAAGTATCTCCCTAAGTAGTATATACCGCTGTTCCATAAGACACAGCGTATTCAGATGACAAACCAAGTTGTTCAACAAAACATGTATAGGCCCATACGAACGCCACAAAAGATTAAATCAGCTTTTTCGATCGATGTCTTCTGCAAAATATTTTGAAGCATATGTGTTTAGCTAAAGTATCGTAGTTCGGAAAATAGCAGACTTTTTGCACTCCACTCATCCTAAGTTTACAATTAGAAACAGCTGGGTTAATCAGAGCTAAGAGCAAAGAGCTGTAAGGCAATCATAATTTGACGATCATATTCCGTTTCTAACCGTCGACAATTCTGGTCCTTTTATCTACGTTAGAGATGTGAAAATGCAATCAGAAATAAGTTTTATTTAGGCGAAAACTCATTTAAGCTTCTTTTATAGCCGTAAAATTGCTAATTCATGATGTCATAACTCATTTGCATAATAAATGACGTCACCAACTTTGAAAAAATTGGTGACAAAGTTTTTTCGATTCAGCATGCTCCAAACTATAGATTTCGGCAAAGAAACCAAAATAATCATGAAATTCTCACGGGAGTTATTTTTTCGACATATGGCCCCGGACTAATACTCGGACCTTATTATTTTAATACTTATTTTTTCTTTTCATCTATGAAATATTTTCTCATATTTTATTTTCAGATGAACTTGAAGGGTATATTCACAACCTCAGTAGTATTAAAACTTCAAAGAAATGAGGAATGAGGGTTTTCAACTGCCAACTCAAAATGTCACATAAAAAACTGGTTAGAGCAGTGTGTTTTTCATCGAAAAAGTGGATTGATATCCAACAAGCATTCAAAATGAAGTCACCAATCAAGATCAAAGGCATCAAAAGATCTCTTAACAAGAGTTTCTATGGTAGAGATGATGAAGAAATTACAATTACAATAGCAGCAAAGATAACACCAACCACTCCTCCTTTTGAGTAGGACGAGTCTCTTGCCTCTCATCTTCATTCCATCACTGAAAGTCTAAATGCAAATATCTATGAAACTGTGGATGTTAAGGTCAACAAAATTACTAGACAGTCAACCAATTATACGTAATAAAGGAAAGTTGTACAAAGCATATCTAATGATAGCTGGTCAAACTAACTCGGTAAAACTTGTAAAATGGGAAGAGTTGATTGAAAAATTGAAGGCAGGTGATAGTTACCATCCCACCGTATGCATTTTTGGTGATGACAAATATCTCATTACTAATGAAAACACAGCAGTAGAAACCATCCAGGAAATACAGGATGTTAGTCTTGAAGCCGAAGATATTTAAGACATCACCTACACGGCCGTATGCATCGGTGTTATAGTTGCCAAGAAGGTTTCATGTTTCATCTGTTATCATACAATAGAAGAACTTCCTGAAAAAAGGGGACAGCTACAACTGTGCGAATTGCCACACCACTTCACTGAAAACAACAAGAAGACCAAAGTGGTATGCATGTTAACTATGCAAATGGATGATAACAAGCTTACTAAATTCTTTTGCGTCAATGATACTTACACAATCATTAAAGGTGACCAAGATGTTGCAGAGTGGAAAAATGAACTTCATCTGTGGTTGAGCCACTAAAGTTATTGACCAATTTGTTTTGTAATATGAAACTTGAACCATGGCAAAACTCTTAAATAGTGACAATTACAGTTATTAATTGATTAACATGTACCCCAGTTGATATATTCACAGTAGCAGTTTGTACCTTAAAGTTTAGATATTTATATATTTGGATTATATATATGAGAACTTTCCAAGTAACTGCCATCATTTGTCATAGATACATCTTTTAATATATCTACCTTTGCAGTTTTTTATGGGAAAACATGTATCATAAGAATTTTAATTGTGCCCAAGTTTATATTTCACTGTTTCCAAATTAAATTTGTATTTTTTGTTACGATGTTTATATTTTTAAATATTCCATTTTTAAGTAGGAAAAAACTTTTATACGTCAAAGGTAAAATTCCAAATCTTTTCGCTGCATATGATTACAGTTAATTGTTAAAGCTAGAACATTAAACATATTGAAATGTATAAATTGCTTTCTTTCGTGCTGAAATGTTAGCAGTTACATTGTGAAATAGATATTTGTCTATCACTAATTATGCTTTCTTTTTTTTTCTTGGTCCAAAACCATTCTATGTCGTTTTAAATATTAAATAGCATTAACTATTGTGGATTCATTATATTCGCACAATATCTGTCAAACTATATCTATTTCACGGATTAACATTGCGTCACACACAACAATTTAATGTACGCTTCACATCTTCTACCCATATATTGGTAAATTGACAACCTATTTTTGTTACTGCTGTAATATATATTAAAGTTGTTTTCTAAAACAGAAAAACTACAGAATATCAAAAGTCACATGCAGTCTAACACTGCCAATTTTTATTTGCTATAAACAAGTGTCCATGACAAGCATTTATTGTAAACATTTAATCCATTTCTCATAAGTTTGCATTTTTATAAATTCTTCATTTGCGAGTGAGGTCATCAACAACCTGACAATTATTTTTTACACTTCTGTGGTTTGTACGATTAAAACTTCACTCACACAAAAATAATAGATTAGAAAATTTATTAACGTGCCATCTAGGAAACATAGAGTATTTCAAAGAAATGATTTATTATTCAAAAACCCAAGCTTTGAACAAAGGATAACAAATTATGAATTTACAATATTTTTGGACCATTATTATTTTGTCAAGTTGACAAAATATCAAAAGGCACATCAATATATCTTTAAAACAGTAACAAGTAACAATAACTACGTTTTGTAGGGAGTTAATGTCGCAATATTTTCATTTTCAATAGAATAGAGTAAAGATATTTAACCTGAAAAAAACTATTTAAAACTATTAACATGTTCTGGCATGTAATTCACAGGTTAAATGTTGTCATTCTATTTAAAAATGTTATTTTCAAAATGATTGATTGAATGGTTAAAATCATTTCAAAATCCATTTGTACAATCCTTTTTCCATAAAGTGCAATAAATAAACGGTAGATATGAATAGATATTTGAAAGAATAACAATCTTCTTTAATCTTGAATAACTTATTTTATCAAGGATTGAAAGCTCCAAATGTTTGAGTTTTCAATAAAATATTTTGATTTAATAGATCCTAACAAATTAAATTTTTGTATGTTCAAGTATAACAACCTCCATTAACTTTGAACAACCACTTTCATCAAGAACTGAAAGCTCCCAGACTTTACTTTGTTTGTAATCTCATAGGGCCAATAGAAAAGTATAAATATATGGACAACATATATACTTTATTTTTATTTTATGCAAAAACCCACAAATGTTATAACTAGATTAATAGAAAATATCTAAACGTAATATTTTTTTTAAAAAAAGAGATGTAAAACATGTACATGCTTGCCCTCACCAAGAATGCTGTCCACAACATCTTTGTCAGGACAAAGCTTGCTCTTGCCACCTGTTAAGTTCATTCCTATCATTTCAACATTGTTGTAGAAACATTTGAGAAGAAAAATAGCTCTAGATGTATGTGACTTTCCGTTAACAACCTCCTCGATATGCTTTTCTTACACATAAACTCCTGAGTTTGGTGAAAGCTTTATCTTTTGCAAATATGAATCAAAGTATATTGTTAAGGAAATATAATCGAAAAAATAATTCTTTGAATTTAATAAAATAAATATTTATATTATCAAAAAAATTCATTAATGCAAGCAAAGCGAGTAGCCTCCTATTTGGAACACACACATATGTGTAATCTTCGGATGTCACATACTTGAAATATAGTTTGATCAGTATTTCAAGCATATACATGCACAAAACTACAGTAGCATTTTTGGACAAATAGCCTTTACACTCTGCAGCTTGTCTAAATCATAAAAGTCATAATAAAATTAATGTACATCGCAATATGTAATACAAAACAGAAAAAGTCTCACAGTGTTTCACATTTCTCATCATGTTTTTATCTTCAAATTGAGCTACAAAAAGAAGGAACAAAATATATTGTCTTGAAATTTGTTTTTCCACTTTCCCCGGCCTTGGCAGATCTTGATTTCTATTATTAGCACTTATATATATAATTAACAAAAATGTAAGTTCCAATCATACACCTTTTGCACATGTGAATAATTTTTTTTTTCATGAACTTTGAAATTTTTGTGCAAAGTCTGTTTATTTTTTCCTTCTTTGATTTAATAGTAAATAATATATGTTCATTTCAATAACTTAGTTTAAACTTTCCAAGTTATATTGTAAAAATGCTTCATCTATATTGTACAGTTACAAATAAAAACTATATAATTACAAGTATTATATATATTATCACTCTGCAACCCAGCAGTGAGCTCCCAAGTTGAGCACTCTGGTTCTAATTTTATTAAACAATTTTTAAACATATTTAACAATCTCTTGACATTTTAAATGTTTTAATCATTTTATTATTTTGACATATTAATATATTTTTCAATATATTATATAAACATTCCAATGTTTATTCACATTCCAATTCAAACTGAAGCATTCAAACAATGATTGTATTTTAAATTACTGAATAAATAAATATAATTATATTTATTTGATATTTATGTGATGTGATAATCAATGTTTTGATTCATCCAGTTGTAGTCTAAAACACTAACTGAAAATAAGTTTCTTACTGGAACAATTTTCAGAAACTTGGCATCTAGACCTTGTTCAACCTTAATCCTTTCAGTCCCACTCGGTTATCAACAGCTAACTTCTTATAAGATAACACATACAAAATAAAACATCTGGCAATGAGAAACTGAGAGTTGATTAAGCAAAGCAAACTACAAAAGACTAACAGTAAAATTCCCTCAAACTTGTCCAATAGAAAGTATAGGAACAAGTTTGGAGAATTCTAAATAAAACTGGGATTGAAAGTGTTAGAATACAATGCAACAAAAACTTGTAAATGTAAAAAAAGCCTGCCAAAGAAATCATTTCCCAAGTTGTATACGAAATAAAGTGTAGAGCAGTTTAAACTGCAGTGAAATGTATGTTAGGGAAATGCAGCAAACATTCGAGGTGAGAACTCAGCAACACTAAAGGCTATGAACAATCGAAGCGCTGGATATGTCAACTTTTAATCATTTAAGAAACTGGGCTCACACTTGCGTGATCCAAGCTGATCTGGTAGAAAACTGAAGTAGGCCGTGCGAGATGGCTGAAATGTTGTACTAAATATATAATATATTTAATTGTTCCAGTAATTGACTAATTTTCAATCATTTAGATAAGTGATGTACGTATTATATACAGCTCTTACCATTTGATAGCTGATAAGTAGCAAGCTCACCCCTCAGTTGCTCATTTTCTTCCTTTAGCCTTTTGCAAGAAGTGCATTCAGGCTGGTAGTTGTCTTTGTTAGGTAGTTCCAGTTGCCTTCTCCTGGGGCATTTGTCACCAAAGTCACATCTGGATTGGATGTAGATACTTGTGATAGTTGAAGTTGCCTTGCTGTTGTTTGCCAAGGTGTTGTTAGGTCTGTGATCATTGTTTAGTGATAAAGTGGTTGAAGCTTGTGCTAGTTGTTTTCTTGGTAGCAATAGTGTTAAATCAATATGTGCTTAAGCAGGGGAAGAAGAGCTAAGGATAGGTGAACTGGTAGTGGCTAGATTTCTGTGAACAGAATGTTGAGATTATTGTTTTGGAGCTTGCAAGAGGTCCATGCAATCTTGTATTAGTGTTTCTTGTTGATCTTCACTGTTGCTATCATCTGTGTTTATTGACTGCATTCTGGCCAACAGTTCTGAATTTTGTTCAGAAAGAATATTTCTTTGCTGTTGCCTGTCTCCTTTCCTTTTCTTCTTTTCATTTTGTTTTGACATGTTGGTAGACGCTTTTTGTCTTCGGGCAGGAGAGCTAGCACTATCAAGATAAAGAATGCATGAAGATGAATATCATATAGTAATAAAAACTAAAGCTGCAATCAATATCCCCCTTCAAAATTATTGAGTAACTTCCATAAACATATACGAGTCTACCTAATAGGTAATGAATTGCTCCCTTGAGTGTTGAAAATAACGTTCAAATCTTTCCTAAGGCGACCGAATACTTTACTGTGGATCACAACTTCTCAAATAAACAGTTAACCAGTGAGAACTAAAAAGAAAATGACCTAAACAATATCATTAGTCATTTGGATAGATAGTTAAACGTTTCGGTGAGTTATTTTAGCTATTGTCAAGGAAAACTGAATTAACTACGCCATTACAAGAGTAACTTAGAATCATGAATTATAATTAGCATAAGTTAGACAAAGACTTCAGCGCGAACAGAGTCTGATTGTACAGTTAAACTTGGTCTTAATTGTAAACAATTAAGAGAATTGTGACCAGTGCGATGCTGGTTATGTCGGATACACTCGTAGGCATCTGTTCGTACGCGTGGATGGTCATAGAAGCAAGACTTCGTCAATAAGCGAGTTTAATTTCGTGTTTTTTTCTCTACTTTTCTTGTGTCATTTAAATTAAATTTATCATTTATCAAACTAATTGTAAAGAGCGTTCGGAAATAAATCACCTCAACAGAAAAGTACTCAAGTGGTACTTTTCAAACGACTATTTCTTTTTGAAACGTGTTCCTTCACAGTTTTATCGGATTTTGCCATATGGTTAGAATCAATCCTTGTTTCAACCTTTTAAATCCTTGGAGGTAGAATGACCTCCGAAGTAATCTGTGAAAAATGGTCTGAAGAAACCACGAAGCAGCCATCGAGGTTAAATTGTGCATGATGTGTGCTAACAAAAGCTTTCCATTTCAAGCAAAAACTTCTGTCGATGGGCGATTTATGAAGTAAAACTCCGACGTATTGCTAATCTGTTGTACAACACAATGGTTTGAAAGTATACCGAAAACATACTAAACAAATGATTCCCTTTCTACAAATCTGTACAAGAAACTAGATTAGCCAGGATTTTAAATTTTGGTTAAGTCGATATTAAAATAAAGTCCTTTCCGTTTATCCACCCAGTTCTTCCTTCTTACGTGGAGCTTTCTAGTCCGAGTAATGGCGGACGTTTTAAACTCGAAAATTTAGCGGAAATAAAAATACTTCTCGTCGGAAGTTCGACTTAAAATTTGGCAATAGCTACTGAGAGTAAGTAGTTTTGGTATCCGAAGAAAAAAGATAGAGTGAATTTTTCATCGCAGTAGCACTTTCAACCCTAGAACAAAATCAAAGGTGGCTTTTAGCCAAGGCATGAAATGCGACGAGAGATTACTGTTTAAAACTTTTTTACTTATTTCATCTGCAAGGACTTAAAAGAAATTAAGTCTGTCGACGTTAGGCACGAACAAAGAGGTTTTTGGAGAAAAGAACGGACGTTTAAAAAATAATTCACTGAATCGTCAAATTTTTTCTAAAAAATTTATAATTTTTTTAGGCCAAATTCATTGCTACGATAACAGAGAAGGGTCATTTCAAAATATCGCGAGAAATATTTTGAGAAAAACATCGCGACAAAAAATTTCGAAACAAAAACTTTGCTACAAAATAATTTGGAGCAAAACTTTGTGACAAAAATTTTTTTACGAAACTTCGTGACAAAAAAATTGGACCAGTTTAAGTATAATAGAGCCTAGGTTTCTCTCGGCCAAGTCAAAATGAGAAGGACCCTGGCCATGAAAGTTTAATGATTGATCGGTCGACTGACAGTTCCCTTTTGATTACATTAAAGCATTCATGGCTTAAAAAGGTATAAAATTTAAGTCTTGTGTCCTTATTATTTTAATATATAAAACACCAGATCATTTTTACGCATAAATGGGACACCACAAACACTTAATGGGTTAACCCATGGAAAACGACAGATCATTTTTACGCATAAATGGGACATCCATGAAATATTAGTTATAGTTTCTTTTTGAATGGGTTTTGTGGCTTTAGGTCCCCTAGCCCACTATGAAATATTCACATTCAGTAGCTTTTCTGAATTACAGCACTTCTCCTTCCATCACTACAGAGGGTAGTAATAAAATCAAGTTGTTTACCACCTAAATGGAACCAACAGCATTCAACTATGCCAAATAAATTGCAAACATGAATTATTCGCAGTTGTAAAGTAACATTTTTAGCATGAATTATACTGATGCTAAAATAAGTGAAAATATAAGATTAACCCATTAACCTTCAGAGCTTTTCCATTAACAAGTAAAATTGTTTGGCATTTGTCAAAAAAAAGTTGGGCGTACAGGGGTGCAATGCAGCTTAATGCGTTAAACAAAATTCTTTGATAGGCCTATGATTCATCGTTAATTAAATAAAAAAATTAAAGTACCTACCGCATTGTTCAAGTTGGTATTCATGTGGAAAGTTGCGAATGTGTTCTTCATTATTTAAGGAACTGGCGGCCAATTTTCCTGTTAAATTGTGATTATAAATTTGCTACAAAAGTAATAGCTATACGAATAAGGAAGGTACTATCTAAAATAAAATTTATTCAAACCGGCTTTTTGAAAAAAATCGGCGAAGAATTGCGTCTAGTTCATGACGAGGGATATCTTCCAATGCTCTTGCTTTATTGCGCCGCACTTTCCATTCGTGAAAAACCTTTAGCCAAGATTTTGTACTTCTAGAGATGTTTTGGTTTTGGTTTTTTTCTCCTAGGATGGCAAGCTCCTGTTCTGGCAATGTAGGAAATCTCTCATTTGTGGTTGTGCTTCTGAAAATGTCATTGAAACTAGAAAAATTTGGCAAATTTGCGTCGCTTGACTCCGCCCTTGTCAACTACAAATTACGACAACAGCGCTGACCGTATGCTTTGTGTTGATTGGCCAGTTTCTTACTTTCTACAATTTGATTGGCTCAAACAAAACTGTCCTATTTTTTCTAAATAGGACAGTTGGCCTATTTAATAGGGAAAACCCTATCTGAAACAATACAAATTAATCCATAATTGCACAGTTTTAGAACATTAAAGAATAATAGCTATACTGCCAATTGCAGATTAACTGCTACCTATATAATTAATCGCTGAAAATGTCAGACTAATAGCATCATTAACAATACAGACCTCCACGATATTCCTGGTTTACTTTTATTTACTGACTTTGAGAAGGCTTTTGACAGTCTGGAATGGTCCTATATTTTTAAAACACTTCATTATTATAATTTTGGGTCCTCTTTAATTTCAAGGATTAAAACCTTTTATTAAAATCCACTTAATGTATTCAAAATAACGGATTGGTCTCCGCGGTTCTTCCCGCTAGGTCGAGAGGAGAGACAAGGCTGCCCTCTGTCACCCTACCTATTTATTGTATGGGGAGAAATTTTAGATTCAGCTTTTAGAAGCGATGACTCGATAAGAGGTATAAATTTTATGGAAGTGGAATGCAAAATTAGTCAGTATGCTGATGACACTAACCTTAATCTTGATGGCAATACTTGCTCCGTTGAAAAAGCACTTGCGATACTTGAGAACTTCATGGTTTTAATAGCCCCAAAAGTTTGGATAGGTAAATTGCAAAATTGTGGTAAAATACTTTTTCCACAGAGAACATTTTTTTCGGTAAGGCGGAAAGTAACGGCGTTTGGAGTGTGGTTTTCAACTATTTAAATGCCCCTCTAACTGGCAATTCAGGCGGCGAACGCTATTGGGTAAAATAACGGTGATAAAAAGCCTTCTGGCGTCACAATTAGTCTGTATTTTGACACCGCTACGATCTCGTGACATATTCCTTGAGGATGTAAACAGAATTTTCTTAAGTTTTTGCAGCGAAGGGGACTGGGTCCCCTTCTCTGCTATGTCATGGGCTATGCCACTTTTCGGGTCTAACTTCGACTTTTCGAGTGGCTTACAAGCAAAGCAATTTAAAAAACCGGGCTAATTTCGGCCTTCGATCGGCATACGAGCATAAACCGATCTATATCAGCCGACCATGCGCTCCGCTCGCTCACGCTTTAGAGTTTGGAGGAGAGTGAAGGAAACTAAAAAAGGTGAGTTCTTTTCATTGTTTGAAAATGTATTTAAACTCTTTCGTGCCTAAAACTAAGCACAATTGTGAAAGTATTTCTCAAGTTTGTATTTATAAAGGAATCTTCCGATTTTGGAGTGCTTTATGTGGTTTGCTTGGCGACAAATGCTCGATTGCATCATGTTTAGTGAACAAGACCAGTACTGTCCATATGGCGTTCTTCAATTCCCTTCGGGGAGCAAAACAACTCCTTCGGGAGGCAAATAATCCCAGAAATGGGGCAAAACAAATCCTTCGGGATTCAAAACATCTCCTTCGGGAGACAAAACAAATCCTTCGGGATTCAAATAAACCCAGCAATGGGGCAATACAAATACAAACCCTCGTTAAAGTGACTGAAAATTTTATTTGGGAAACCATTTTTTGCTACAATGTGATAAATAGTCACAATATAGCGTTCAATAGCATCCTATCTGAAAATTTCACGGACAAAACATGTGCCATTACACGAAATATAAGGCAATCAAACCACATTTTAGCAATGTATGTTCTGATTCTATCGCAGACGTATGTTGCCATTTTTCACCCAACAATAGGCATAAAGTTCCTATTGAAAGAGCTTGGCTGTATTTAGCAAGGCTTGCTTTCTAGGAGTCAAGTGTACAAAAAGACTTGTGAAAATGTTATCAACCTTTTGAATAAAATGTGGAATGACCTTTTTTAAATCAACATTTCTAATCTCTTTCCCCTTTGCCATTACCGCTTCCTTTGCAATGCGTCGTGTGAATTTGCATATTATTGTCGAGGGCTTGCCATCTTCTCGCCTCTGAAGCCTGTGAGCAATATCAATGTCGTAGGCCTTTACATCAGCGCCCATTTCGTTAAATAACTAGAGATAATGAGACGGTTTCAGCATCCGAATCGCCCTTTTTAAGATGCGGCAAACCATCAATTCGGATGTTGTATTGGTAGCCATAAGTTATGATTGATTCGATGGCATTTTCAAATTCATACACTTTTTTGGCAACAAAGTTGAGCTTTTTGCTAAATTCTTGAACTTCTTTTGTAAGTGATGTTCCAACGGCCTTTAAAGAGTCATATTCAGCACTAACAAAGTCTATGGACTGCTGGAGTTCGCTTGTACATGACTTGCCCGCCAGATCCAATTTCTGTTTTATAGTCTCAAATTCCTTATGCAGGCTCTGTAAATCACTCTTTAAAGTGTCATTCTCTTTCCTAAGTTTGATTTATTAACAGTGTTGACATACTACAGTCAGAAATTGAAATAGTTGAGTTACAGTTCCATAAACTACAGAGAAATATTTTTGTTATGCAAAATGTTTGTACAAGTTATACTTTTGTTGTAACTGTTAATAAAACAAATTGTTGAATAAACTACTATACGCCTGAGCTGCATGTAGTCGTAGACTATGGCGCGCCGTTGCGGACAAAAATACTTGTTTGAAAATATATAAGACTTCTTAAGGGAATTACACCACTTGTTACACAAACATAAGAGTACTTGCTGGAGACATACAACTTGTAATGCAAAATATACGACTTGTTCCAAAAATATACGGCTTGTTGTGTAAAATAT
>JAOBRB020131875.1:0-13344 GCA_027575285.2 Zoanthus pulchellus
TGTCATTAGGTTTTACATAGTCCTGGAATTTTTCATCCCTTATGGATTGATACTGTCTTTCAGCATCCTTGACTAAAGCAAACATTTGTTGATACTTTTGATCATAACCTGCTACAGAATCTGGATCAATTTGTAAAGCCGTTTCCACACAAACAGCTTTGCATTCTTCCAGTTTCTTTAAGGTTTCCTTCAATCCTGTTAAACCATAAAAATTTCTCGACACGCAAAAAAAAAATTCTCGACTCAGAAAAAAAGTTCTCGAATCGAGTAAAAATTCTCGACTCGAGTAAAAATTTCTCGACTGGGAAAAAAATTCTCGACCACTTTTGTCCACTGTGGCATTCCATAGTTACTCACATGAAGTTTAAACGACAACAATAAATTTCTAGTCACCCAGAATATATTTGTCGGAATATTATGAGACAGAATAAATTCATAAGTAATCACATGAAATTTTGATAACAATATAAAATTTTTAGTCACTCCAGAGTATTTGCAAATTTTTTCACAGTCGATATTTTTATGGAGAGGTCGCACCTTTTCGAAAAGTGGTTGGTGAATCCGCTTGTTACACTAGTATTCATGTATTTGACGCAAAAAATGTACTACCAGATTCAAAGTAAGAAAAGCTCTAAACAATGAGTATGTTTGTGTCCTTGTAACCTGTAAAGTCTATCGATATTGGATTCTTATCCAATTTACTACCGGTATTATCGTGCACCAACAAAATCGATTGTTGAGATAGAAGTCCATTTTATTGGAGCTTACATGACGTACCGACATAAAATCGACTCTATCCATCAAAACGATAGCATTGTAGCTACTCGATCATGCGCAGTAGCTACAAAAATCAAATTTTGTAATTTTTCGCCCCCGCCAAAAAACAACTAATTACTATCCAAAAATTAGTATGATATTTAAGAAATAAAACGTTTTTTCTGTGCCTTCATAGCGCTATGAAAACCGAGGCGCACGTTTGGAGAATTCTTTTATAAAATATTTATTCCATTTGCAGGACTCTGTGAAAGAGAATTACAACCGTATTGGTATTTGTGTTTATTTCATGATCATTTTACAAAATCTCCTTACGAGGACTAGCTAATACGTCATTTCTAAACTTCATTGGCCTATGAAAACACATCTCTCGGCCAATAGAAACCACTGTACTATCTTAAATATCGACAATGAAACAAACAAAAATGTAAATTTGGAAATTAAGAATCCATTAAATATCTTGGAGTCTTGATTGATGAAAACCTATCTTGAAAAAATCACATAGATTCGGTCATCAACAAAATAAGTAAGGCAATTGGATATAACTATAAACTGAGACTGAGACTGTGAAAAAATGCATGCAAGTACGACATGGCATTGTAATAAAGTAAAAATACAAAATATTAGTTAGAAAGACAATGTCTGAAGGAATTCTAAAACCCTAAAGACTAACTAAGTTGCCTCCATGCCGATGGATCTGTCAACAATTTTAGCACTCTGTAAGTCAATTTCATGCATTTTTTCACACACAATCACAGCGTTACACACTTTTCACATTTTAATAACACATGCCCACACATTTATTTTTATAATAATCCCATAGAGATTTTCTATTTTATATGTATTTAAGTAGGACGCCGTTTTTCTATTTTATTTATGCTGAAGAAGGCTATAGTTGTTAGCCGAAACGTCCATTTTTTAACATTTTAAGCCTGTGTCAACATTTTTAACCTATTTTTTAACATTTTTTAACAACAATAGACTTTTATTCGTATCTTTTTAAAATGGAAATTGTGTTTATGTATTGAACACTTTCCCCACCTATGTACATTCAGTTCAGTACTATACACATCCAACGACTAAAGTTGACAAAGAACCTTACTTGGTGTTAAATTTCCTTCACATATCTAACACCATCAGCATCTATAGATTTAACAACGTAAGAGAACTACTATACTTACGTAAGTATTTAACACCTTTGACACCTATATGTAGTGACTCAATACATGCGACGGCTGAAGTTTACAATGAATACTGCTTGAAGATTTACTTACATATTTAGCATCTTCAGCATCTACTTTGTTATAAGAGACATTCAACGACTGAAGTTTACAATGACCACTAATTAAAGGTTCACTTACATATTTAGCACCTTCAGCCTCTATATTGTTACCAGATACATTCAACGACTGAAGTTTACAAAGACCACTACTTAAAGCTTCGCTTACATGTTTAGCACCTTCCTCACCTTATTGTTATGGGCTAGATTTAACTGAGGAATTTATGCCACAGTTTGGAGCTTTTAGTGCATCCGTGACGTACCTTAAGCCTACAAAGGTTATTGAATTATAATACAAGTCATCATCATCATCATCATCAACATCATTCTTTATTCTTATTTTAAAAACTATTTTAACAAATTGGACATGCCCCACAGGTAGCTAGCTAATCTAGGTGGGTCATGTCTTAATTAAAAAGAGTAGGTATACAAGTTTACAGAATACAAGCAATCAGGAAGTTACATGATCTAGTACATAAGTTACAAAAACACTACAATAATACAAATTAGTAAAGTTTTAGCTCAGGATAATGATTTTCCAGCTTTCTGATTGGTTCCCTAAGCCCATGATTCGAGCCATTATCCTTAAGTTTGACCAAATAAGGAAAAACCGATGGCGAATTTCTTGTGATGAAATTTTGGAGGTCGGAAAAAAAAATTCGCGGCGTCGTCGGGAAAGAAAATTTGAGGAGGTTTCACCCGAAGAAATCAAGAGAAATTGTAGACAATGCGACGTCCATTAACACCAAAAGGTCAGCAAAATATGGACTAAAGATTTTTATTGGTAAGTGTGTGTTAAATGCAATAAAATATTTATAAACAACTTTCGTAGTTGTCAATGTAAACAAGGCGTAACTAACATAATATTTACCTATATGTAGTATAGGTTTTTCAGAGTTGCTGGAAAGTCCTGAAGGAAAAAAAATTCTTAAAATCAATCAAGGAAATGTCGAAGCAAGAGCTCAATGACTGTCTGAAATCCTTTTATACCTCGGCGAGAAAGCAAAATGGCTCTTACGTACTTCAAGACGTCTTCAATAAAATCCATTCGTGCCGCCATTGACCTTGAAAGAAAATCAGCAGCCTGAGAGTAGTATCCTTGTGCAACACAGCAAAGTTCAACAGTCCAGTGCTAGTCTGCAGCCTGAAAGTGGCGTCCTTGTTCAGCACAACCAATTTTAACACTTACAGTCCAGTGAAAATAACACAGCGTTTATCGCACATGGTGGACAGCTAGATCTTCCCACGACCGCAGTACAATTTCAGCAACTGCAACGACCAAATTCACAACAACTACGGCCAAGTCCGGCTGAACAAATGATAGCTGACATTGTGACACTTTTTGTCCGCTCAAAGTTGTAAGATTTTTTGAAGAAACTAACATTAATATATTTTTGAACATTTTTTTTCAGCTCGCTGTTAGTTCAATTCAGCAAGTTTTCGCACCTTTGCTAGATCGCGCGTTTACGACAGGTCATGTGATATTTTCGCTGTAGGTTTTATGAAGCGGAAATAAATGTGTTGGATAGCAATTTCCGGTTATTGGATTGCTTGAAAATTTACTAAAACCCGCTCATATCCGGCGCGTCCTCGAAGAATAACTGTTAATTATACTACAATTAAGGCTATACTTATTATTCTGAAAATACATAAAAGCTTAAGAAAATTTGACCTTTTGAATGACCTTTCGTATGTCAAGATAAGAGTCTTCCGAAGACAAATATCAAAAAGAACTCTTTTAATTTTTCTTTTAAAGTCATATTTTGAAACATTCCTTAATGTAAGAGGCATCTCGTTCCAAATTGTTGTTCCAATGCTAGAAAACGAGTTTAATTGAATAGAGAGCCTAGAGCTTTGCGTGCAAAAGTTGTTCGAAGTAGAGGATCGGGTATTATAAGCGTGAATATTGGAAACGTCTTGAAACAGGTCTCGAATATTTCTAGGTGCATTTCTGTGTCTAATATCATACATCAGGTTACCTGTGACTTCATAATACGAAAATTGTAGCGGTAAAATGCCGGCATCGGAGAATAGTGGAATTGCATGCTGATTGCGGTCAGAAAAATAAATAAAGCGGAGAGCTCGTTTTTGTAGCTTGAGAAGCTTATCAAGATATAATTTACGGGCTTGGCCCCAAATTATCAACCCATAGCTCAAATAAGGTGCAACAAGGAATCGATAGATATTTATAAGAGTATGTTTTGGGACAAGATGCCGTAGTTTAGATATTGGACCTATGGTTAGGCTAATTTTAATTGTTATATGATCTATATGTTGTTTCCAAGATAAATTATTATCAATTAGTATCCCTAGATATTTTATAAACTCCTTACATTCTAGCCTACATTTTATTCTGCTCGTTATCAAATGAATATCATAATTTTAGGTTGATAGGTAAATTTTCTTTGAGCAGGAGAAAATATGACAATTTTTTTTTTTTACATTCAGGGTCAATTTATTTGCCGTTAGCCAATCATACAGTTTGCAGAGTTCCTGGTTTACAGTGAACTCCAATGACCTACGATTTTTATCAGCATAAAGGATATTTGTATCGTCAAACAGAAAAAACTTAAGCTTTTCAGAGCATTCTTGAATGTGATTAATATAGATTAGGAAAAATAGTGGGCCTAAGACGGAGCCATGCGGAACACCACAGGTAACAGCGTTTCTAGCAGATATATACGAATCAATTTGAGTTGTTTGTGTACGGCCTATATTGTTTGATTTTAACATATTATTATTATATTTTGAATAAATTAGATAAGAAACAACTTTTATTAATTGAATTCTAGACAGAAAAAAATTAGCGTACATCAAAACTCAATCAAAAAAAACCCTTATCAGTGAAGCATTATTGTACGCAGTACTATAAACATGTTGTAAAAAGTATAAAACCTTAACTCTGTATTTTCGTGACTTATATACGCTGTTTAATTTTAGGCTGGATGATTTGAAAACCTTATACAGTGACAATTGGACCTGTGCAGTCAATATACAAACTTCCGCTTCCCGAGATTAAGCTACCGCATCGAAAACATTACTTTAGCCAGAGCCAAATTAAATTGGTTGGAAGGCAATTGCTTGATAGTCTGTTGGTCTTCTTGAAGGGGATGCAGAGCAGCAGTTTCTAGTAGTCTATCATCCACCCTGTCTATCACCCACCGAGTCTATCAAGCCACATACCCCTTTGAAATAATCAGGAAAGACCAAACTAGAAACCAATTTACTTTCCCCCAAGTTCTCCCTCCATAATAATGTTGGTATAGTTTGGAGTTCCCATTAAAACTTAGAGCTTGTATTGTTTCTTATTTATTTCTACAAACAGTTTATGATTGGCTCAGAAGCATACATTCTAAGTGAGTTATAAGAAAAACTCGCTACACAAAATCAGATTCTAACTAACTGTAATTGTGGCATTAACTTGCATTGCAGAAACAAGCAGGATAACGTTCGAATCGCAACTGCAAACAATAATTCATAAAAACCAACTTTTGTTATTTACTACACTAGAAATGTTACATTCCGCTTGCAGGCGGCACGACCTTTAATGGTAAAATTGGATCAAATGAAATATCTAAATAAACTAAGATTATTTAGACAATTAAATCTAGCAAAATCAGTTACATAACAGTACTGCTTGCCAACTGAAGACTTTAACCAACTGTGGCTGAGCAACTATCTAATAAGCTTTCTTTTACGAAGAATAACTATCTTTCGAAGGTTATTTTTCAAAGGAACACACGAGGCATTAACACGGAAACGTGTCTAATATGCTCATAAAACATAATTGTTATTTGAAACTATAACACTCATAAAATAAACAAACTATAATTAAATCGTGTTGCGGAAACCGTTACATGGCTCTACATTTCAAAATTAACTAGTTAAGTACACAATAACATATTGATCAATGTTCAACAATTAGAGTTTGTGATGCATAATTATCCTATCCCTGCATGGATCCTCGTTGGGGATGAACCTCAGGCTGTAGCAGCAATAGCTTCTGCACTGGGCGGTCCAGGTACTTGACACGCTTGGTCTGTTTACCACTGCGGTCGAGAGCGCTGTCTTCACAATTAATTCGACCTTCCTTACGTATCCATCAGCACTGAGATAAGTTTCTGCGATTCTCCCTAGTTGCCATTTGTTGCGTGTCCATCAGCACTGGGATAAGTTTCTGCAATTCTCGCTAGCTGCCATTTATTGCGTGTCCATCAGCACTTGGGATAAGTTTCTGCGATTCTCGCTAGCTGCCATTTGTTGCGTGTCCATCAGCACTGAGATACGTTTCTGCGATTCTCGCTAGCTGCCTTTTGTTGCGAGTCCATCAGCATTGGGATACGTTTCTACAACTTTTCGCTAGCTGCTATTTGTTGCGTGGAAGATCTTGGTCATCTTGGATAGTTACGACATCTCCTACAGACATGTCTTGTCGAACACTGGACCTTTTTTGGCGCTGTTGCTGTGTCAACATTAATTCTCTTTTCCAACGAGTCCAAAATTTGTTAAATAGCTGTTGCACACGTCGCCAGCGTTTTCTGGAATACTGGTCAGCCTGCTAGAATTCTCCAGGTGGGGGAAGAACTACCTCGGTCTTTAACGTCAATAGATGGTTAGGTGTCAGTGGACTCAGCGATAGTGTATCGTTGAGGATATCAATGGTTAATGGTCTGCTGTCAAGTGTAGCTTCTGCTTCCCACAAAAACGTACGCAGGGCTTCGTCGTTCAATTGCTGTCCGTTCTTCTCCAAGATAGCGATGAGGACGTTTCGTACCGACCGTATCTGGCTCTCCCAAACCCCTCCCATGTGACTGGAGGATGGGACATTCATACGGAAAGTGAACCAACCACACTTGTGCTTTTGTAGTTTGTTCCTTATTTTCTTGTTGTCGAGTCCCTCTAAACCGACCTTCAATTTCGTCTTGGCACCAACAAACATGGTCACTGCGAAGTTGGCGGATTGGACCCCTCCTACAGATAAATCTTCGTAATACACAGATAAAGGAGTCCGTCTCGAGAGTGTTGGCAACCTCCACGTGTACAGCGCGCAATGCCATGCAAGTGAAGAGTACTCCATAACGTTTTAACTCTTTACGGCAGTCCTTGAAGTCCAAAGTAATCAACCGCCGAGTAAGTAAATGGGGATGCAAATACGACATCCGCTGCTCTTGCGGGCGTCATCTTAACTTACGACATGTAAAACATTTGTGGATCAAACTAGACACAACGCCAGAAGCTTCCACAATCCAGTATCCATTGGCTCTAATGTCGTTCAAGGTGGAGCCTTTGCCTTGATGGTTTACGAGCTGATGGTGATGACAAGCGATAAGGTCTGTCACGAAGCCTGATATTGGGAGTATGACAGGGTTCGTCAATTCTCGTGGCAGACTTGAATTGTTAAGACTCCCGCCCACCCTGATGAGACCCTGTACATCTACATAAGGGTCTAACTTGCCAAGAGGGCTAGTAATGGACGTGTCTATTTTTACTTCTTTCTGGACAGCTTTCAGGATCACAATTTCGGCATCATGGATTTCTTGAACTAACAGAGGTTGAAAGATTTTCTTTTCGGACAGTCTAGCACTCATTGGTGGTCGCTGGGCTTTTTTGCGGAGAGTTTTCAGGAATCTGCGGCACAAAGCTACAGCTCTTTTTGCACGATGCCAGTCAGCGAAATAAGTAAGTCGTCCAGTGAGCGTCGGCCATGGCTTGGATGTGTTGGTTGCCAGGACAGGAGCCTTTCTGACTTCAGGGTTGTCATAGGGAGGTTCCGGTTGGCCACTCTGACTCAGGCTTTTGAAGAAACTCTGGACACTGACTCCATTTTGCTTTTGAGAGTGCTCTTGCACAGAGGGCTCTTGAGGCATCGTCAGCTGGGTTGGACTCGGTGTCTACCTACCTCCATTGTTTCACCGAAGAATTATCTTGGATCTCTTGGACTCGGTTGGCTACGTAGATGTGAAAGCGCCTTACACTGTTGGCTATGTAGCCAAGCACGAATTTACTGTCCGTCCAGAATACCTCGTCGGACAACTCTATATCAAGCTCTTGTTTTAGCTGTTTGCTTATCCTAGCCGATGGGACTGCTGCAGTGAGCTCCAACCTTTGGACTGTAACGGAGTTGAGAGGTGCTACTCTAGCTTTTACCATAACGAAGGCGCAATGTATTTGGCCTTTGTCGTTGACTTGCCTGAAATAACTACACTGGCCATATCCCTTTAAGCTTGCATCAGAGAAATGATGTAGCTCTACTTTGACGGATTTCCCGATGTTGGCAGGTTGGTAGCAGCGTAAAATGGAATGATTTGCTATGCCCTCTAACTCCTTTCTCCATTTCACCCACCTGACTCGCAGTTCTTTAGGTACAGGGTCGCCCCATCCAATGCTGTTCCGACATAACTCCTGCAGAATAGCTTGCCTTCTAACGGAACTGGAGCAACGAAACCTTGAGTGTTGAATATGGAACTGACAATTGATAGGATTCCGCGTCTAGTGATAGGCCGGTCCTTTAGGGTGATGTGGAATTGAAAAAACATCAACTGTGGACACCAGTGCACTCCAAAGGCACGCTCTACTGGTATATCGTCGTGACCGAGGTCGATATTTTTGACATCTTCTGCTGTCTTCAATTGGGATTTGTTCTAGGACTCCCTTTCGATTAAAAGTGAAATTTCGAAGGTTGAAACTACCTCGCCGACACATCTCTTTCACGTTTTTTACGAGCTCTATTGCTTCTTTTACTGTGTCTACCGATGTCAGTCCATCATCAACATAAAAACTGCGTCGAACAAACTCTGCTGCGGCTGTGCCGAGCTCCTTGTCATTGTCATTTGCGGTAGCTTCTAGGGCAAAGTTGGGTCAACCTGGTGATGACGTTGTCCCAAAGAGATGAACCGACATCCTGTATTCTAGAGGATTGCGCGAAGTGTCGCCGTTTGGCCACCATAGGAAGCGAAGGACTCTATCTTCTGTGAGAACCTTAACTTGGTAAAACATGGACTCGATATCGTCCATAACTGCAACGGGTGCACCGCGGAATCTACACAGCACACCTACCAGAGTGTTTGTGAAGTCGGGGCCTTGTAGTAGTTGATTGGTGGGTGAGGTGACCTAATACTGTTGACTGCAGTTAAATACCACGCGGATCTTTCCTTTTTTGTCATTATAGACACCATGGTGATTTATGTAAAATGTAGGCTTATCCTTGTGGAGAGCCTCATGGAGTAACTCTTCTGCATAGCCATTGCCCATTATCATATTCATAAATTCAACGTCATGGGCACGATAGTTGTTGTCACTCTCGAAACGTTTCTTTAGGGCTTTCATGCGGTTTACAGCTGATAGGCGATTGTTGGGAAGGAGTGCTTGGATGAGATTCAGGGGTAGAGGAATCGTGTAGTGACCATCTTCGAGTCGAATACCTTGCTCAACGATCATTAAAAACTGTTTGTCTTCTCGAGAAAGAGCTTTGTGATTGTGCACATGCTCTGAGAAGTCGAGTTCAAACACGCACTTCATGTCATTTGGGTCCAATGTCTCTTTAGCTTGAGCATTGAGGGCAAATTTCGCATCGCATCGCACGCTACCAATCTCTCGTGTAAAGATGCCATTGCAGGTTGTCATATCTTCTCCTTCCGCCAAAAGTTTGGGACAAGCGGAGCCGATTATTCCCCACCCGAGCGCGGTTCGTATTGCGTAGGGGTCTTGCTTTTTTTCTGGAATGACCTCTTTGTTTTTGAGGGCCTGGGGACAGCTACACCTTATCAGAAGACCAATTTCTAGGTCCTTGTTTATTGGATTATCTTGTCTTTGATTCTTTGAAGGTGCGGCCATCTCTGTGAAGTTTGGGGTGACGTAATCTACTCCTTTTGCGCCGGAATTTACGCTCTTAAGTATGTCTTGGGGAGGTGTATAGAGATCTTGTCAATTGTCTGCACTACTAGACCGTCAACTCTTCGTGTTTTGATTTTGTTTTCTCCGTACATGTTTAGTCTTAGGGTTACATCGGTGCTACCTACTTGAGTATCCCTTTGGAGTGACTTCATTACGAAGGTTCTGTCACTGCCATCATCCGGCAATGCGTATGTTTGTACCTTTAGGTCTGGCTGATCCTGGTGATGTAGTGTGACAGGAACTATCATGGAGGTAGCACTATCAGGCGCACTCATTGCGTTGCAAACATTTGCATTGGCGATGGCTAATTCTTTTGGGGTAATGCTATTATCTTCCATGGATGGTGTCTGGACCTGTGAGCGTGCAGTTCCTTGCTTATGGTTTCGCTGGTTTGGTTTGGCACCATGAAGCAAGATTGGGTGAGGCTTGTGGCATGTGTCACTGGTCAGACTAGCTGGGCAGTTTGCAGAGCGATGCCCGGCCTTTAGACATCCAAAGCACAAGTTTTTATTTCTGATTACGTCGACTTTATCGTCCAGTGATCTTTTTTTGAGCTCCGGGCAATTCACTAAATTGTGGGTCTTGTTACACAGCAGGCACTTTGGGGGTTGAATGTGTGGATGTCTACATATGGGATTAGAATCAAGTGTTACACCAGTAACGAAACTACCTGTCTTCTTTACGCCCGAATTACCCTTTTCTTGATTTTTCTTGTCCGCACCTTCACTAGAAGCATTTTTTCTCTCTTGTCTCAGGGTGTCAGGAAAGAAGACGGGGTCATTTGCAAATTCGGATTTTCCCTTTACAAAGTTTACGATATCTTTGAAAAATATCGGCGTTCCGGACTTCGTTTGGGTTTCGTGAGCCTGTCGACACCACTTGACACCAGAATATGAAGGCAGTTTTGCCCCTATTTGGACAAGCATCTGACTAGAGTCTAATTGACCCATACATCCTTCGACTTTCACGGCCTCGCTGTAGCGAATTAGGAAATCCGAGAATGCTTCTAAGCCAAAACTGTTGCCATTATTTACCTTTGGCCAGTTTCTTAAGCGCAATTTGTATCTTCTGCTACATGTACGGGGTTCCCAAAGCGATGGTCCAAGAGTATGCGCGCTTCACGATAAGAATTCTCTGAGTTGACTGCTAGAAAGCCTTTAATTGCATTGTTAGTTTTTCCACTAGTGTATTTTGCTAGGAAGTCGAGGCAATCTTTGTCAGAGGTCACATTTTCTGATATAATTGAGTTGAACGCAGTAACGAACGCTGGATAATCAAACGCATCTCCAGAAAACGTGAGTGGTTCTTTGACAAGCAAAAAGTAGAGGCGTAGTTGGTAAGCTAATAAGGAAGTAAGTTCCGTTTGCTTCTTTTGTATGCCAACAAGCTGCTTTAGAGTTTCACTCAACGAATCTGCGAGTTGCTGGGCAGGCATTTGCGGTTGCCAATGGTGCGCTTGTGGTGCTGGGGGTCTGGCTATTCTAAATTCAGGTTCGTATGATTCCAACTTTGGAATAATGGCTGGTGCGACTGAACTGTTATTGAGAAGAAAAGGAGGCGCCAATGGATTAATACCAGGCCTTTGCTCTTCCGTACTAAGGAAAGGGTTTTTTTCTGATTTTATTTGTGGATTATTTGGCTTTTGAGGGAGGCCAATAAACTCCAAGTTTTGTGATGAATGCAACTCGGTTTTTGTCTCGTTATTCCCTTCCTCCATTATTTTCTGAAAAGCTCTTTCCCTGGCTTCCGATACGGCTATTTCCTTTTGTAGCTGTTGGCCTTTCATCTCTCCTTCTTGAGAAAACATGCTATCTAAAAATGTAGCTTCTGTTTTTAATATTGCCGTTTGAGCTGCGGCTTCTAAACGCATTGAGCGCGCTGACGAGTGTCGGGAGCTAGCGCCCGTTCGCCTGGACAAATTTGTCTTCTGAGATCGGATTGACGGCGGACATAAGATTGCCATTTCTAGGGCCCTTATGCGCTCCGACAGCCTAAGTGTGCATACTCTTGGATGCGTTCAGTAGCGTGTAATCTTGGCTGTAACGGTCTTCGCCTTAACAGGTAGCGGACGTGTATTTGAGCTGCTCTTAATATTGTAATCGATGGCCGCTCATTTTTCGTATATATCGTCTAAAAATCAACTAAAATGGCATGGTTCGAAAGAAGACTTATTACATTTGCTTTCATCGAGGTTACATGTTAAAACCAGTAAGATTCAAGTTAAAGATAACGGCACATGTTCAGTCTACAAAGCCGATGGAATAACTGTAAACTACTACACTAAGGCCTCAATTCTCAGATTCAAGGAAAGGATATCGCCAATAAACTACGAGCTCAGCTTGTTAGTCAGGCTCTTAACCAAACCGAGAATGATAGTAACCAAAGTGCCTTACACACAAGTTTTCTTGCCTATGAAAGCGAACAAGAACAGGAATGCCAAGATGGCGACGAAAATTCCTCAAATTCCTCTTCTGGTGGTTGTATTTCCTCACCGAATGCCGCTTGCTTCGATAGCAAAATAACAACCTGAAGTAGCGGCGAAGATTCTTTGAGTGCTAATTACTTCCATAGCCAAACAGCTGCCATAAAAGACGAGCTTAAGACTATAAAGTCTCTTTTAAAACCAGCTAACACTAACTCATCAGCCGAAGCTACTATCAATAAACTTCGCAAAGAAAATGAACATCTAAGATTCGAGCTAACTGCAGCGAATGAACGCTATAAAGAACAGTCCTTACAATTAGATTCACTGAAATTAGTTGTGTAGATGATTTCAAAAGATTTATTACACTATAAATCAAATACCTCAGTTTTACCAACAACTATTCAACAAGATCATTCAACTCCAAGAAGAGAAGAAGAAAAGCTTCAACGACCTGAGAAAGATGCTATTGAGGTGGATGATACTATGAATCCAGATTCAAGTCCTTCTACTCTACCTGCCCGTACCGAAAGCTCAAAAACCACTACAACCACGGTTATTTTAGGCGACTCAATTGTCAAGAATCTACAGGGATTTAAATTGGGTAAGGAGACTAAACAGAGAGTAGTCGTAAAGACTTTCCGTGGGGCCACAACGCAAGATATGCAATCGTATATACAACCTACTATTAACAGCGCCCCGGATCAAATCTGCTTACATGTTGGCACAAACGACTTGAAGTCTAAAGCGCCAAATGAAGTTGCAGACGCCATTGTGGACCTTGCTAGAGACATCACAAAATCGTGCAAAGCGCGTGTTATCATCTCCGAACTGACAACACGTAAAGACTCCTTTAAAGACTCAGTCAAAGATGTGAATAAACTACTGAACAAATATTGCAAGCAGAATCAATGGACATTGGTGCGTCACTCTAATATTTCAGATAAGAGTCTAAATAGAGGTGGTTTGCATTTAA
>JAOBRB020131986.1:0-13343 GCA_027575285.2 Zoanthus pulchellus
ACAAGAAGTCAAATAATAAACTGTTGTGTAATTTCATGGGAAGCTTACATGCCGTATTGGCTGAAACGACCCACACCAAGACTCTCTCGGAGAAATCCAAGATGGCGTCGATTTGGATCAACCACAAAATCAAGATTTTTTCCACTTGCTCAGGAATGGAACTTAGACCCTCTCGGAGAAATCCAAGATGGCGTCGATTTGGATGAACCACAAAATCAAGATTTTTTCCGCCTGCGCAAGATTTTGATTGCGTTCTCCTAACGTCGAACGCAAAAGGTTCCTTATTTCTTCAGTCAGAGACCTTTCTGTTTCATTGATTCAGAAATCATATCAAAAATTGGATTTGGTGTTTTATTTTTCAACAATATAAAAAATTCTTCTTAGTAACTTTCTGTGAATAATTACTATTGTATTCAAAGACCATACGTCAGCTGATAACATAAACACTTCAATCTCTTGACGTTATGTTATCAATAAACTAAATTTGATAATCCCAGGAAGTGGATTGACGATACGATACTGATGCAGAAGTTTCGATTCAGTTAATCATCCTCGTCCTAACCAACTCTTTATATGTTTTTTTTATATTTAATCAAAAAAGAATTAATAATTAATGTATTTTTTATATGTTC
Source organism: Zoanthus pulchellus (assembly GCA_027575285.2). NCBI lineage: Eukaryota > Metazoa > Cnidaria > Anthozoa > Zoantharia > Zoanthidae > Zoanthus > Zoanthus pulchellus. Next base: position 633 of record JAOBRB020131986.1, read on the forward strand.
TTTTTGCATTTAATGGTGTATTGAATTTGAAACCTGTAGATATAATTAGGATTTGTAGATAAGTTTTTAGTTTTAACAAAGTTAATTTGTTAATATATGAAATGTAAGAAGTTTAAATATACTGAATGTATATGTTTAAGCATTTGATTTTTTAGTTAATAAGAAATATATTAATATTCAAGAACTGTGATCTTTTACACTTATCTAACATATTGAAGAATATTACGAATCGTCCAGCAGTTTAAAGAGTTTATAGTTTCTTTCAAACGTTGTTGTTCCTTTTTTGGTGTCCTGATAGCTAGTTTAAGTACAAGGAGTATTGGAGTTAGTACTGACGGATTGCAGGAGTTAGATTGGTGTAGTGGTCATTTACAACCCGGAATTGAATCCTGGGTTCCGCTCATGGGCTGCGATTTATCGATCTCAATACATGTATGAGTCTGAGGATTTTTTCTGGGTACTGCGGTTTTCCTCCTTCTTTCACGCCAAGATCTGAGCCTATGAGCGATTAAACATTAGCTTCTGGCTAGGAAGAATGGGCAACCACTTACTTCGCAATTGACCTTGTTGCTGTTATTATTATTATTATTATTATTATTATTATTATTATTGTTGTTGTTGTTGTTGTAGTTGTTATAGAAAGCTGTTTCGTGTTTATGATTCGCCAGCTAGTAAACCCAATAAACTCTAGATTTAAAAATGAACATTAAATTATAAATTTTCATTATACTTATTCAGCTCCGAAGGAACCACCTGGTAACGTAACTGCACGAAACACAAGTTCCACCAGCATCTGGGTAGAGTGGGGACTAATACCGAGCGTCCATATAGAAGGGCTCTTGGATGGTTATATTATACATTACACGGTGAAAAACTCATCCTTGTACCCGTCCGTACCCCTGAACGTCACGGTGAATAGCACAACCTGCCACATAGAGTTAACAGGGCTGTATCACTATACCTGGTATTCCATCGAGGTGGCTGGCTTCACCCGCAAACAAGGAGTCACGAGTGTCCCTGTCAATGTTTCAACAGATGAGAACGGTAATATTTTTCTTAACCATAATGCCTTTTTGTCTCATATACTGTAACCAAGATTCCATGCACACTGTCTATTTCCTTGACTGAATTTTAAACTCCTCTTACTAAGGATTTGGGATTTACGTAACTGTCTTGCAAATTGCACACCGCGAATTCTGAGTTTCCTCGAGTGGATTCCATATTCTTCAATTTGGACTCCTTTAACTGGATTCCATACAGATTTTTTTTTTCGTCAGATGAAATTATGGCCCACAAACATTTTTCGAAATAAAGAAGTTTTTTGGAGTCAAAACTTTGAAATCCCTAGGTTTATATAAACAAAAATTCCTGATTTAAAAAATTTAGACATACACGATTACTTTTTTGATCTAGGAAAGTCGAAAGAAGAATTGTGATCCTTGTATCTTGATACTACCAAAGCGTTATTCAAACCTTAAAGGCCAATAATTTTATCCTATGTTAAAGATCATAAATTTACGATTTAAGGATTTTTACTTTTAATTATTTAAACCCTATACTATTAAGGTTAGTAATTTAAGATCTGTTTTAGTTCCAGCCAGTCCACCAATCAATATTAACGTATCATCGATTAGCTCCACTGAGGTGTTGATTGAGTGGGATCCAGTCCCCGAGAAGTTAAGGTGTGGTCTTTTGAAAGGCTATGTTGTAAATTACGTCAGAATGCAACCAGGTTTCGTTGCCGTGCAGCAAGTCTTGCCTACCCGTGAAAACAGCTTACAATTAAAAGGACTAGGCAAGTTCGCGTCGTACAAAGTTACTATTACAGCATTTACAAGTAAAGGGGAAGGAATACCCTGGAATGGCACCTTTGTAACCAACGAAGATAGTAAGCACATTTTTAGTGTTTTTATTTACTAAGTATATATTGCTGTTTATGTGTTTGAATTAATATAGATTTATACAAATTATAAAGTTATTTTAATGTTGATGGTATAGAAAGCGCGATCGTCTTAATACTAATTTGAAGCTATTGAAATAGACACTAAGGTCATGTGACACCAAATGTCCACCTTAAATAATAGTAAGTCTCAATTTTGGCGCGCATGGGCAGCTGGTTTTGTTTTCTGGGGCATCATAAGCGCGGCATAGCTGGCAAATAGACTCAGGTTCCCTTAAAAGAAACAATAGTGAAAGTACATATTTGTGGCAAGGATTTTAAATGATAGACGTCAAGAATAGATATAGAATAACAAATGCTTTATTGTCGTTATAGTAGTTAACTTGAAGCCACTATAAATTTATATAGCTAGTTTTCACTGTTTGCAATCGCTACTGCTGTGATCTTGAGGTATTGTTTCTTTAAAAAAGTTGAGTTGGCTGCAGTTATTTATTTTTTGAGATTCTCACGAACCTCTCTGCAAGTCAATTTGCTTTAAATGTTAACAGCTGATTACAGGTCCTGGATACAGTTTTGTTTTAAGAAGACAGAAAATGTTTTGAAGTCTACCTGAGGTCTGTTGTCATAGACAACATCTTAAATTCGCACGTGTTTCCATCACAACTAAATATAAATCTTTCAAAAATGGTCTTGCAAAGTCGATAAATGCTTGTTTTCCATGGTTTTAGTTGGATATGCCATTGACGTAAGAGTGTAAACGAATTTTGGACAGACAATTAGTGCAATAGTTGTTTGGAAACCAAGCGTAACTTCTACCGAGTCCTTTCAACAACTTTAAGTTTAACATTTACCCCGTAAGTAGTTTAGTTTCACTTAATAACACAAGCCTAAAGATGAGTGAAAAGTCGAAAACATTTCTTAAGAATTAGCCATCAGGTTGGCCCTATTTGTCCATATTACCTCGTTTTCTTCTACTAAAACTTTTAGTCTTTCCTCTTCTTGTGCTTTACCGTCGCTTAACCAAAACAAGCATCCATCACGCTTTTTAAATATATCTACATTCAAACGGACAGACATATTCTTCAATGCCATGAAAAAATCTCTTAAGGCCAGAGATGATTAACAAAAACCTAATTATAATAGCTAACGTTGAAGCAAAGACTTAAAGTTCGCTAACCTTCTCTTTTTGTAACTTTAGTTCCAGACTCTACACCTTTAATGCTTTTAGCAGAAAACCGTTCCACGCCATACACGATTCCTGTTAAGTGGAAGGACATACCAGCGCCATTGATGAATGGTATTCTACGCGGCTATAGAATTAAATATCAAGCTGTTATAACTGGAGATGAAAAAGTTTCAAATTTTCCTGTGATAGAAAAAATAACAGGACCAAACACCACGGCCATTGTGTTGGACCAGCTTGAAAGCTACACTGTATACTACATACAGGTTAAAGGGTTCACGAACATTGGTGACGGTCCAGGAGATTATATTTATGCTGGTAGGTTTGTATTTTTTATTATCGTTAAACAGTCGTTTTTAACATCAAATTAAATTGCGCATCAACATAAGTAAGATAGATACGATCTCATGATTTCTTCGCATGGCAAAAAATCAACAAATATTTATAACAAGACAAATATCGTTATCGAAAAGAATATGCTGTCAACACATGAAACAAGAAAGCACAAGAAAAAGGAGGCTGTTAAATTAAACATTTCAAAACATGCTTTACTTTCAATTTGAATTTTCTTTTATATCAAGATTTAGTCACCCTTTACAATCAACTGCCACCAACTTTTTTTGGAGCTTTTTCTTCCATTTTTTATACTATCCCAGAACTTCCAGTTATCCTAGTTCTGAAATCACGATACCGTCACGTGATCTGAAATCACGATACCTTCACGTGATGTTCTACTTCGTACGAATGTAAAGATGAACCAATTCCGTGTCATGCTTTGTGTAATGACTTTACAAAGTTTATATAATGCACTTGCACTGGTGACCTTGAAAACATGCCATTGTGAATCTTTGGTGAACACTGATTCCTGAATGCTTTATGTTAGAGATATCTTAAAAAATAATCTTCCATGTTTGGGTACGCGACATAAATCAGTGCAAAACAAAAGCTTGTTAACTGAGTGACTAGTTCCTAAAAATGTAAATTCTGGTTCCGTGGTGGGTATATCAACTAACGTCACAGGTTTACGGTAATTTAAGAAACAGTAATGGTAATGTTTGTGAAACTAAGAGTGGATATTCGCTTAATTCATTATTCAGTATAAGATTCTGATTAAATACGTAATATACAGTTTCATCATCATCATCATCATCATCATCATCGTCATAGCCCGTTACTCTAAGATGGAGAAAAGGCCATCAATAAAACGTTTTCATCAAACACAAATTTGAGCTATCTCTTCAAGTAATAGCCCTCTATAAGCTACCGCAATCTCTATCCCCATTCTTGCCAGAAATTTTTCGGTCTCCAATGTCTCGTCTTCGCTCAAATACAAGAGTTGTTTTTATTAGTTTTACTATTTATAAAATAGTTCGTGATAGTGAGTGATTCAGGTTAAGAGCAACTACGTATCTTTAGTTTTAACTCCTTAACTTTACTATGTAAAAAAACTAGACTCAACTAAAAGGTATTAATCTCAAATTTGATGTTAGAAACCTGCCGTTGTGCGCCACGTTTGACGAGCAGTTGGTTCGTTTATGATCCCTACGTTAGCCCTCTAAACATAACATTTGAACCAAACGGGATTATGCCATTTATCATCAAGGATCTGGTACTCACTTGTTGCCAAACCTGCAAGGCGAATGGTTACTCGTACATTGATTTCGCAAGAGATGGCCAAAACAACAACGCACAACGGAGCAATGAACATCAGTTGAAACTGAATTTTGATAATTCCACTGACTTTTACTTTCCTATTTATGGGCATAAAGGTATGCAATGTTTATACCACATTTACCTGTTCTAACTGAATTAAATGCTTTTAAATTGAAGTACGAAAAACTTTCTAACTGCACCTTTTGAATACAAATATTGAAGAACACATCTCATTTAAAAAAAATCTACTGACTTGATATCAAAAGATCTTGATACAAAGTATATTAAACATTTTCTTTTTACTCTAACCCTTTGATGTACTGTTTGAATTCTCATAACTTGAATCTATACTTTTCAGTGAATACGTTTTAGAGAATTTTTACTTTTAGTCCTTAAATTTAATTTGTATTTTGTTTCGTTTAATCAATTCTCATTTTCTTATTACTAAATGTCTTATTTTGTTCATTTTAAGTTAGGTAATGTTGGGTTTTAAAAACGGACTGAGAGTGAATAGTTTACTACCCTTTCATGTTCAATTTACTTCATTTTTCTGTTTTCTAAAACATTAGTTCACTTCTTTTAACTTAATGTGCTGTAAATAGACGTTTATATAAATTTTAAATTCAAATCAAAAATTACTAAAACTAAGGACTTTACTGTATATTTCATTATTAGATTGGGATTTGCCTTTAAGCGATTATGTTTATGAACCCCTTGTCGAGTCTCCTGGAGTAGCTTATGTTATCAATCTGGCAGAATTCTTGCCCGCCACTACACAACCCCTTCTCAGCTCCATCTTTACCGTGTGGCCGGCTGTGTTGTTAACTGTAGCCTTTGCGTGTTTGTCTGGAATTATAATCTGGATTTTGGTAAGTTGAACTGACCTGATCACAGTTGTTTTAGTTTCTATATATATGATATATTTCTTAGTATAGTTCAGGGTGTTACAATCCTACAATACCCGGTTAGCAACCCGATCTTCATTTGTTTTGCCTAAAATAAAAACAAAATATGGAAAAATCTTTAATGCACCTAAACTCTGAAATTCTATCAAAGAACTGCGCAAAAACATCACTTCAAAATAGGGTTTGAAAGTGCATATGACATAAGTTTCTTTTGTTTTTTAAGAAGCTTAAGTTTGATATGTGTATAAAATTACTGTAGTATCAACAAGTCTTAATAATATTCGTAAACATGTTTTTAGTCGTAAAATTCGAAAATTTTGTTGAAAAAGTGTCACGGGGACTGGGGTCTAATTTACCTTTGCTCGATTTCCTGTGACGCAAAGTTGTTTACCTCGCACAACCACGAATTGATAGGATAAGTCTATTTTACTCACTTATTATTCCATTCTGGTATCATTTGGCGCCCCAGCACGTATAGTTCTTTATAACTGTGTATGAAATACAATTTGACCTTGACTTTGACACTTGTTAGGGTAGATTAGCCTGGTTAGGTGTTTTTTGACAAGGAAGCTACGCGATCGTAATTTAGGTTTCTGGGTTGCGTGTTCGTAGCATGCAGCTAAGCAGAAAAAATTGGAATAAATGTTGGAACATCAATTTGCCCTTTCCCTCATTATGGTTTTACAGAGCTGTGTTTTGTTCAAGAAATTGGTTCCCGGCTGACACGTGCTGGAATTTCACATAAGCTGCGCTTTTGTTGTGCGGATAGATTATGGTTTAAAAAATATAATTTCACAACGATATGTTTTACAAACGTATTGTAGTTTTTCATTTATAAATCGCATTACTGGTTAAATTGGCGTAAGCACGTCATAGAATTTCATACAACTTATTGTACAAATGTTTTCACAATTATCGTTCCAGTCTTAACTGGACAATGCAAGCGTCTCCCACACACTTATAATCTCTGATTACTTATAGTACTTATAAATTACTTAATATATAGTTGTATGCAACTTGGTCTTAAGTTAAAAAGAAAGTGTTCCTCGAGTTGAATGCTCAGAAAAAATTCTGAGTCATTGACGGGAATCGAACCCGCAACCTTCTGATTAACGGTCAGCCCTCACGTCAGTTTCTGACCGGTAATCAGAAGGTTGCGGGTTCGATTCCCGTCAAAGACTCAGAACTTTTTCTGAGCATTCAACTCGAGGAACACTTTCTTTCTAACCATATTACTTTTTATTTTTTTTGTTTCCTAACTGTGCAGCCTTTCGCGTTTTTAACGTCTTTTAAAAAAGTTAAGGTATAAGCGTAATTTTACTATATTTTAAGGTAAGAAGTTCCCCGGATGGAGGCGAGATAAAGAGATTAAAATTAATTAATTATAAGCATTGATGAAATCTTTTTCCAAGTGCGCGTGGAAAACAAATTCCTGCTGTATTTCTTGTTTACTAAGTAGAAACAATAACAGCTGAAGGTGTATTTGACTTTAGGACAGCATCTACAAACTTTACGCAATTTTTGTCAACGTCCTTTTTATCTTTATTGTCGGGCATTGATAGATGGTAGAACATGCTTTTCAAAAAGGATTTGAGGCGTAATGTTTGTTAAGAAGAAGTAATAGAAATATCAAGAATATCTATCAAACTACAAAACTGTGACCCTATCCCAGATCTACGAATCGGTTCAAAATTGATACTCTATCCCAGACCTTCTGGTCGAAAATCATACTCTAGATACCACTAAGTAAGCATGGGTTGAAAGCTGCCTAATTGTACTATTTTCATTATAGTGTTGATGTTTGTTAAGTAGAAGTTATTGCTAAATAGAAACATCAAGAATATCTACCAAACTCACGAAAAGAACATGCATGTATCTGTATGCAATCGTCCCGTGTCGTCCTGTTATTCATTTTGGTTCAATAACATTGAATTGCTTCAGTTACACAAATGTTCCAGCATGGCACCACGTTGTTAGCTCAGATGGCATCAATCGATAATAACGTGGCTGATTTCAACAAGGCGTATGCAGTGAATATTCCTAACCTTGTCAGGTTAACCTTGTCTCCGTTCTACATTAAACTTCATTTGCTTTTATAATCTTTTATGAACGGAAAAAGGTCACTGTGCCTGAAGACAAAATTGACAAGATACTTGTTAGTATCGATAATGCACTCTCTGAGAGTAATCTACGTGCCAGGCAGCTGGCTTCTGTCAAGGGTAGTATTATAAATTTGAGACGACTGATTCATTTTGTGTACTCTAATTTATATTTTGAAGGACACACGAGCTAATCCGATACAATTCCCAGCATCGTTTGTCACAGGATCATTCGAAGGTTTCTGGTGGTCATTCATCTCCATGACAACTGTAGGGTAAGAAACAACATTTTGTAGCACCATTACTTTTGATTGCAAGTGTATATAATGTGACCAAATAAAAGTCACAAAAAATCAAATAAAAAGTTTACCATCATAGAATTTCCATTTGCGACCTCTTATTATATAATACCAAAACCTTACCCTAACGCTAAAAGTAAAAGGTCGCTTAGTAGCTAGTTGGTCATGAATTTGTGTAACTCGATCATTTATTGTTTTGTTCCAAGCCTACTTTACTGTTTCGCCTCTACATCCACCCAGTTTGGGGGCTGCAAAGACGTGCAAAAAATCTCCTGTTGAAATGGATTTTATCTCCACACTACTGCGAGGATCTAACGTTTTAAGTGCAATAAGTCCACAATTTTTGGGAAAAGGTTGTTTTGAAAGTTATTTTTTACTTCTTTAGGTACGGTGATCGATATCCTGTCTCATTCATAGCTCGGATATTTGCTGTGGCATGGATCCTATCAGGTCTGGTTGTATATGGTATACTGACTGCCTTTCTTGCCACAGCTCTCACCACAGTAAGCATGGACTTGCCAGGTCTATACGGTTCAAAAGTAAGTTCTTGGTTAAAACAACATTTTTTATATGTCCTATCTTCGTTCGTTTAATTCGTTGGCTCTAGGTAAACAAGTTTATCATAATGCAGATATAATCTGTAGAAAGGAGCTTGCATCTTAGATGAAACACCTTTCATTTGTGCTCTTTCGATTGAAGCAAATGCTCTCGTTGGCTAAAAAAGGGTTTGTGGATGAGCTCAAATCAAATGTTACCCAGCAGGTCAACTACTCGAAAAATGTTTTCGAAACCGTGAACATTGCTGTAGCAGGGCACATTTGAAAAAAGGACAATTTCATAAAGAGTTTTTCAACCCAGTAAGAATGAGAAATACGCGGGTTGGTCATCAAAAAATCTAAAACCGAGATCTAAGAGTTTAATTCTTAGACCTATTTTTCTATTTATATATTTTTCTTTTTGATTAATTGCTTTTGAGACACGATTGTTTTTATTAATGTAGGTGGCGGCCATTTCTGAATCTCATGAAGCCCGGCTAGGTATCTGTAAAAATGCAAAGGTTAAACAAGGTGAGAGAACCTTCGGTGTCTGTGACTCATTGTTTGTTTAGAAGTTTATAAAGGAAAATGAGGCCCGATACAAATTGGTGACGACCACTGCGTCTTGTATGAGATCTTTCTTAGACTAAATATAAAGTCTGAGTGTTTGTAGCTGTATGTAGCAGTTTGCTGGCAGTTAACAACAACTTTTGCATCAAAGACTTAAAAGTTAAATGGTGACTCGCCCAGCTCTTTTGGCAAAACAGCCAAGGATAACAGGCCTTACCGCTGACCCAGTTGCCTTGCTTGGGTTTTAACATTAATGCATAGTTATTAAGATTAATTAGCTGCTTGTTCCTTATTAGGCTTTATTTGCATGGCATGTTTTAAATCAAGGTATGCCAGATGTGACCAATAAATCAATGCTTGTGGAATGTATCAAATTTAGTGACAATGTGAATTCTTAAAAGGTTGTATACCTTGACAAAAAAACTAAAACTTGAAACGTCAGCTTTCAACTTGCTCTTAATAAGGTATTTATTTAACTTTTCAAATCAGATTTAATTCAAACACCAGTCTTAAATAGTTGCTGCGTTCACAACACTTCGGTGAAACTGAACATTTCTTTGTTTTAAATTTTAAACAGATTACAAAACGTTTGACGAGATTTATGAAGCTTTGCTTAATCGTGACGTAAAAGGTGCTTTGCTTGACGCATTGGCCATTGGTAGCAGAAACGATTTGTTTGAACATAAGATGCTAAAGATTCAAAAGGTTTATGATTTCCAGGCCACTTATGGAGTAGTGATGGCAGCAGGTTCTAGAAAATTGAAGCGCTGCTCTGATGGTTACCTGCAAAGAAAAAGAGCCATGATTGTAAAGCGTGTTGGAAGCTTAGCAAGAAAGATCGAGGTAGGGCGTAGTCTAAAAGATGAAAGATTAATAAGACAACAGTAAGTACTTAAACCAATTTCGTTCCTGGAATGCTCGTTTTTATTGTGGTAAGTCACCAAGATTGATCTATGATCTATTGCTTTCCTTGCATGGTTCACTTTGAGCCCAGCTGGATAGTATCCAGAGGTAAGTACTGTTTTGTGGCAAGTTATATTTTAACACAAAAGAGTTCTTTTTCAAACAGTAAGAAGTTGAAGTAATTTAGCCACAAAGTCAAGTGTTCTATTGTCTTAACATAACTCCAACGAGAAAATGTACAATAGTACAAACGTTTCTAGTGTTCTATTGTCTTACCATGACTCCCACGAGGATTTGCTAACATTATTTAATCAAACTGCCAAGTAACAGTTATTTTACAACTCTTGAAAATGACGCTTGAGAGCGTCGAAACGTCAAGTAAAAGTTTTATAATCATCATCAATTTTACTGTTAAAGTCAACTTAACCGATGAATAACATTATAAGGGTTTTTAATCGTTTTCTTTGCTTGTAATCAACAGAGTATCAAAAAAGAGTCTTTGGAAATACAAATATCTTCGGGAATGTTTGATAGCACATCAAGTCAATTTCTTTATAGTTTATTGGGAACACTTTGTTTTCTCTGTTTACTTGTTATCATGGGAGTACTATGGGAGCTGTTTAGAAAACGTGGACGGTATAAAGGTGAGATAAAGACTTCATGACTTATATACCAAACGTATTTCTTTTGCAAGAGTTCATTCAATTGGCTAGCGTCATTTTCAGAGGCGAAACGTTGTTTGTTTTACTTTTACTTATTTTAGTTAACGTTTTTAAACATTAAAAGTTGTTTCTCCATATTGAAATATAGGCCAATGTAGAAATCGAGCAATATTTTTTCTTATAAATGAACCATGCACAATAAGCCAACTATTCAAATTGATATATGTATATATTACATTCATGTGTTGCCATTTGTTGAAAGATCTGACAACTCAAACGAACATAATCATTTGGAGAAAATTTCCTTGACAATTAACTGCTGACTTTGAAACGAATATAATAAAATTTGAACTGGAATCCGGAGTTTGGAGTCTGGAGTTTGGAGTCCTGAAAGTAGACTTATCAAAAATAATTTTTCTAAAATCAACGCTTCGCCACTCTATAGCATTCGATATTTTTTTAAAAAAATATATACGGTTTTGACATTTTGTAAACTCTTGCCAAGACATCTGACATGATCAAAGGAAAACATATGTTTCTAAAAAAGCTGGAGTATACTTACTTCCAAAGACGACAACTTCAGCATATAAACGCTTGGTATTATTTTCCATAGTTTTTTTTAAAAAAATGTTGAATTTGAAAGTTTGACTCACAAAGTCTTTGGAAACAAACCTTTTTTAGATGGTTGGCCTGCCAGGGTGCGGAATGCGTTAAATAGCAGAACTTCTGACAGCTTATAAATGCGCTAATGGCCAGAAAACAACATACGTTATCACTGAAGACCCCAAGAAAAAAAAAGACACGGAGCCGAATTTATAACTCGTTGCCTACCGGCACGAATAAAAAATCGTTAGCGCGGGTAGTAAACTTATAGTTTATATATAAACAAGGTCGCTTTTTATTGTTTATATAAAACTAAATCAAAGGGGTAATTAAAAGAGTAGCACTTTCGGGTTCTTATATGCTATGGTTATGACCAAGGGTTATGACTGTGAGGCGTCGAAGCCAAAGGGCTCAAATGGCTGTCCAGGTGTTCAATGTGCTATTCATAATATAGAAAACTAGACGCGTACACACGCGTTTACTCGGGCTACCAATGTTTGGATTCACGGTGATTAGTCTAAAGTTTGTTTTTGCTAAGTTTTATGCTTGTATCACAAAATGAATGTTTTCCGCTCGGCTAAAGACCTCAGAAACGCGAGGTATAATTCAATGTCTAAAAAGACTAAAAACAAAGTAAAGAAAATCTCTTATATCATAGTTATTGTCAATTTGCAGTTTAAAAAAAAACGAGAACCATTTTCCTACCATAAAATTAATCCTCGTCAGTTCTGTAAAAACTGTGAGAGCTGTCAGTTTGTAAACGGTACGCTTGAGACTTTTTTATGGATGAAAGCATTCACTCGGCATATGCATGGAAGTTGCCAACTGCAAAATTTGCATAACGAAAATTTAAACCGTATTTATTTTATTTAGTTCCTTCTCTGTGGAACATAAAACTTTATGTTTGAGTTAAACTATAAAAACTATTTCTTACAAGAATTTTGGTTGTAAAAAAGCAAAATGCTAAAAAAAATAAAGAAATAAAAAATAAACTGTGTCAGTTGTTGCTAGAGGACTGCAGCTTTTAAGATGACGGTAAAGTTTGAAAACATGAAGTTTATAAAGATATTGCATTTACACGTTACTAGCAACTTACACATTGAATAAAAAATTGCACATATTAGCAGAAAGAATAATATTTAGGGAAATTCAAATTATGCAACATTTGACAGCTCCCCGACAACAAACATGTGTGACACAAACAGCTCACCGTAAACTTGTTTCCAGCTTTTATACAATACTTGCGGTAATTGCAAGGAAAAATATTCCCATTCTGAAGTCGCAAAGTAGCTCTAGAAACACGTCCCGTATTGAATTGACACTAAGGGCCTGTTCACATGAGGCGAGATATCTCGGGGGCTAGGGATAACTCGGTCCTCCGAGATATCTCGGGCCGAG
>JAOBRB020132083.1:0-13343 GCA_027575285.2 Zoanthus pulchellus
CGATCTTGAAAGCTGGTTTTGTAAATATGGGCTAAAATGTTCAAACCAGTTTTTTGTGTAATTTTAAATTTTAATTTTATTCTCCAATTCTTTTACAAAATTGATTTTTATTTACATTGCAACCTCTTAGAGTAATGTCGAACTAAATTTTTAAAATACGCTCATTGAATGTGTGTTAAAACTAAAAGCGAGAAATCAAAGAATGAAAAAATAGTCCACCAAGTCTAGAGTAGAGGATGAATTGAATTCACTGCAATTTTTTGTAAAATATTTACTTTGTATTGAAACCAAAAGCATAGAACTGGTATGAAGTTCATCCAGGTGTCCAAATTATATGTAAATATACTTAAATGATACTTATTTTACAGTCTCATGGTTTTGCCAACATTTCTACCGACTGTCGTATTTAGCTTTTATCAAACGCATTAATTCAGCAATAGAGAAAGCTACAAATTTTAAATGCGACCGAAACTTTGACTGTTTCTTTTATGTTTAACCTTAGCGTTTGTATCATAAGATTTAAGATTCTTTAACAAGAAAAATAGCTTTTATAAATAAAATATAAATCGCTCACGAAGAAAATGTTTTTTTTTTCATGAATGTTCAAATTGCTGACTGTTTATATAGTTCTTCCAGGTATTTTGCTGCAATAAAAAAGTACCTTTAATTTTAAAGAAAAGATTGTTGATAACCGGAAGAAGAAATTTTCCTTCAGGAGGAAGGTTTTGACAAAAGAAAGAAAAGAAAGAGCCACGAGGCCAGATATCGCTTTGCCTGTGGTCTTTGCAACTGCTATTTTTCTTTTGCTTTCAAAAACCAACGCTGGCTATTGCGTTTAAAACCTGTCGATGTTTTTGTAAAAGGTAATGAAAATGAATACGTGGGCGTATATTCAAGTAACAATCTGTTTATTGATGAAATTTTAACAAAGGCAAAAAGCAATTTTGCGACCTTTTTCCGGCTCATTTGCATTAACATTTTGCAAAGATTTTTTGACGGCTACTTCCGGCGCCAAATCGCGATTTGTTCCATTACGCATGTGCAGTACTAGATGGTTAAGATAAATTTAGAAACAAACATTATATTTGTGAAGAATAAAGAGGGATTTTCAATCATGCTTTGGCCGTTTACATTCACCGTGTTGAAAACGTAAGTGTTGGGAAAGGAAAAGGATGTGATGCCTCTTGTACAACAAAAACTGTTATATGGATTGTAAAGCAAACGTGAAGCCAGTAGGTAACTCGCGGCCGATTAAACCAAAGAAAGAATTGAAAAAAACAGCTGCTGTGACTGTCGAAGCAAACGATTTAACGAGCCTTCACAAGCCCAATTCTCTAATCATTTTACCGGCCGATTTTAAGCAAAGGATTGAAACACTTCAAACATGCTTTCAAGGCACGTCAAGTTCAACTTGTGTTTGCTATCGTCCCGCGAGATCCCTTGGGTGTTTTGGACATTTGGGATGCAGTGTGAAATTGTGTATTCGCTTTGCAGAGATGGATCGGAAGTTGTTCGAAAGAGCGAAGTTGGTGTTGATGAAATATTGTTTGCAAAGATTGCAGAGTTCATTGGAGTTTATTGATGAACTAGAGAAGAATTTAGATTTGTATGTTACTATGCACAAGGCACTACTTCATTCATCACAAAGCAAATTCTTTTCATGGAAAACTTTTCCTCTGAAAAAAGAAACATTTCATGACTTGTGCCAGTCTGCGAGAATACACATTGGACACTGGTCTACTTTGAGACCTAAAATTATATCCGATCTCCATCTCAGAACTCAACTGCCAGATTTAATGAGAACCCTTAGAACTGTGCAGCTTCGTTTCATTCAGAACACGGAAAAAATTTGTGTGTTAACGGGTAAACTCCTTCTTCGAGCAATAGAAATCTGCCATCATTTGACATGGAAAATTCCCCAAGAAGCAATGAAGCTCCTTGCAAATTCCATTGACGACTTCAACGATTTGTTGGAGTTCAGCTACAGCTCGCAGTCGGAGTGCGAAGCAATTTTTAGTTTGTACAGTTTAGGTTCGAGATTGGTTGCTATGTTGAAAGAGAGACTAACCCCTCACATTAACCTGTGTTATCAACATTCGCTGACATGTCCTATATCTCTAACTAAGTTATTGAACTCAGTGGCCAACGAAAGGTCACGTATTTTCTGTGCTGAAGTCATTTCGTATTTGACAAGCAATTCTGAGTTACAGAAGCGCCTGAAGACTGGTTTTAGGTATGTATTTGACTGGGAAGAATTTGTTTTAATGAAGGAATCTAGTCTGAACGAAAGAAACTCTCAGCAAACCATCTCTAGGAATGGCATTTTGAAAGTGTTTACTGGAACCCAAATACCTGTAATGAGAATTGAACCAGATTCGCTTTTATCATCATTTGAAAATGAGGAGAAATTGTTTGTTAATCAACTTCTTGCTTGCTTTGCCACATGTAGAACGCTTTTTCCTCTGGGTCATTCAAGCCATTCTGGATCAGCCAATAGGCATCTAGTAAACAAATTAGTACCATCATACCCTGTACCAGTTGAGGAAGTTTCAAAACCAGCACCATTACTACCACATGAAAAATCAGTTGCTCCACATCAAAGAACTGATTTTGGACATAGTATCCTTAAACATCGTCAATCAGAGAACTCGCCAAAACTTGGCAAACGAGTACAGTGGAGTTTAACACTTAATACTGCACAAAAGGAGCAATTTTGTCTAAGTTATATGATGGCTGTCTGGTCAGATGTTGCTGTAAACGTGTGTAGCATGCTTGGAGAATTGTCATGGAATCATAATCATCCAGAGAAGTTAACAAGTTTTCCTCTGCTGTCAAATACAGTGACAGTAATGGTTGTGCAACTGCTTGAGGCAATGAAGAATTCAGGTAAATAAAACAAGAAAGACAAAAATATATATATACTATCAACAATGTTTTGGGTAAACTTGCCAAAGTGCTTAATGCCGTGGTATCGGCAGAGCTAATATAAACTATACTAAATTCAAAACCCCGGTTTCATAAAATAAAAATATACACGCAATGGACCGAGTTCTATCAATCTCAAGGTGAACTTATTTTACATACCGTAATAAAAATTTGTCTTTAAGTCTACATTTACTGATTAATTCATTCTTTTTGTTTAACGTTGCGGCCTTCGGTTTACAGATAATAAAATACTGTATTTCTCCATGATACATAACTGAATTACATCTCATTGTTCTGTTATAACTATAGTGTGTAGCGTGACTTAAAATTTTCCTAATTGTATAATTTAAATTTCTTTCTTTTAAATTCCAAATGTGTTTACTTAATTCTGTTGAATTCTGCTTTGTTTTTTATTTAAAAGTACAGCTGTATATACTTATGGTTTGTGAGCCTAGATTTAAAATCTGTTGCTGTAAGTCCGATGTAAGTTTCTTCATTTTCTCCGCATTTCACGGTGGCTTGATATACAATGTCTTTTGATAAACATTTTCCTTCCAGTGGGCATTCTGAATTTTTTGGACAGTTGCATTGCTTTTCAACCGGTATTGAATCTGAAGATTTTAGCTTTTTTTTGTTATTACCTTTGATAATTGCTCTTACGTTCGTTCTGATGATCTTTTGAAATTCCTTGCTGATGTTAGTTTTGACATTTTGGTTGTATGGTGGGTTATACCAGATAATTTTTCATCTCTGTGGTTTCTTTCTTACGCTCGTTGTCTCAGGCTGGTATCACAATTCGTATCTGTGCCCACTCTCATCAGGTGCCTTTTGGTACAAGGGAGTGGCTTTTGTGAACACCTCTTCGCTTGATGAGATTTCGGACAGCCTTTTGTTTATCCCTTCTTTATGACAGCTGGCAGATGGTTGGATTAGGTGTCGACATATTGCAGTACATTGTTGGGCTTCATGTAGGGTTTGTATTTGCCACTACTCAAGTTTAGCGTTACATCCAGGAAATTGATTATTTTCTTGTTGGCCTCGATCGTGATCTTAAGTCCATTTTCTTTAAAGGTTTTGCATGTATATTTCTTTATTCGATCTATCTGCTGAGGTGTTTCTCTGAATATTCTTAGGCCGTCATCCCGATATAGGCCGATTGATTTTCCATATTTCAATTGTAGAAGCGATAACATGTAAACAACTACTAATTCGCACGACTCTGGTCCATCAAGGCTTCCCATGGTGATATCAAAGCCGGTGTTGTCATTCTTCTTTTGCCATGGTTTGCCGTTGTTGAATACTACAGTGCGCTTGACATGCATGATGGTATCTACTTTGTGGTCTTGGATTTCGTTATATTGTGGCACAAATTCAATTCACACTTCTTAAAAGATTTTCTGTTATTGATGGGTAAAATTCGATGATATTGAACCTGATAAAGTTTGCATCTTTTTTGCCTTGGAACTGCTGGAACCATTCTAGTACATCTTTTGTACTTTTCCAAAGGTTGACATGAGTTTTTTTTCACTACTTGCTGCACAACTCTGCTCAATATTTCTTTGCTGACACGTCCGATTTCCGATTTGGTGGGGCTGATGAGTCTGCGGGATGGTTTACTTTCAAAATTAGGCTTGTGATCTTTCAGATTTATAAATACTTCTTTCTCGGCCAGTTGCCCTATGCGATCGCTGAGCGTGATGTTATCTGCAATTTCCTTTTGCCTCTTTGTTGATGGATCGAGCTTCTTCTTTGCTTGTTTTCTTGTATATTTTTGTGACATTTGCAGTTACTTGAACGTCGTACTTATCACGATCCATTTTGTAATAGTTCGTAGTTTTGTCCGCTTTGACTGTCAGTCTGCTGTCTTCTTTCACTGCCTTTAGATCTTTGTGTAACTTGTCCTGGAAGATGTTTGGTTTGTTTCTAAATTCTATGTTCCGAATTAAGTTGGCCATACAGTCTTCAAATTCTTTAAGTTTGTTAATTGTCGGGGGTGTTTTTAAAGTATTAAAACCATAAGTTTCTTTACAGTGTGATTCTGATGCTTTGGGGTTCAAGTAAAAATAGGCCTTCCATCTTATCCTTTTCATGAACAGTTCTGACTTTTCGATTAGTCTCTTGAGGTACGTAGGTCTCCGTGTGGTTGGTAATATTTTTCGTAGAGTATTCAAACGATATCCGGTCCATTTTGCAAGTAGATCCAGTAGAGTGCTCAACAAATAAAGGAGCGTTATGTACTATAAACAATGTTTTGGGTAAACTTACCAAAGTGCTCAATGCCTTGGTATCGGCAGAGCTAGATTTTAAATTTAGGCTCGCAAACCATAAGTCTACTTTTAAATCAAAAGCAAAGCAGAATTCAATAGAATTAAGTAAACACATTTGGAATTTAAAAGAAAGAAATTTAAATTGTACAATTAAATGGGAAATTTTAAGTCACACTGCACACTATAGTAACAGAACAATGAGATGCAATTTATGTATCACGGAGAAATACAGTATTTTATTATCTGTAAACCGAAGGCCGCAAGGTTAAACAAAAAGAATGAGTTAATCAGTAAATGTAGACACAAAGACAAATTTCTATTAAGGAATGTAAAATAAGTTCACCTTGAGATTGGTAGAACTCATTGCATTGTGTATATATTTTTATTCCGTGGTAATCACTGACAATTGCAGATTACTGTATGAAACAGCTCTGTCTGATTAAAACGGAATCAAATGAAACCTGTGTCTTGAATTTAGTATAGTCTCTCTCTATATATATATATTTAATCAAACATTGTGTTAAAAATTTAGTCATCTGGATTAATAATTTCTATTCCAGCTTTAACTTTGCTTGTGGAAAATTCTAAATATGACGGCCCTAAAGTGTATATAAAGTGGAATAATCAATTGCATTTTTATATATTAATTTGTTTTTCACTTCATTTTTTAGGACAGTGTAGGAGTTCCACGGTAACAGATCTAGAGATGCCTAATTAATATGCTTTTGTTGAAACGACCTTTCTAAAACTGGGAGGATGGTTAAATTGACATTTTTTAAATTAGTTCTTTAGATAGTCATGTTTAAATATTTAATTAGATATATTATAAACTTGTTGTGTTCCCTCACTTTTTTAATAGTAAAAGCATTGTTTTTTGTAAAAGATTTGAAGCCCTTGCTGGCGAGACTTCACAAATTGATTTATTGAGATGGCTGTTGGCTTATCAATTTGGCTTTTGCCTCATGGTAACTTAAATTGTAAGCAACTTGCAAAGTCTTGTCAGTAAAGCCTTCAAATGTTTTACAAAAAACAGTACTTTTGCTTCTAAAAAGTCAGGAAACACAAGTGTGACATCTAATTACTAGATATTCAAAGATGAATATCTCAAGAACTATTATAATGTGATATGTCAACACCATCTTTCAATTTTAGAAAGGTTTTTTCAACTAACACATAAAAATGTATGCAATTATTTCACTTCATATACACTTTAAGTAGATGTTCTGTAACGTTGTTAATGAGAAGGAAGTTGGAATGTTTTGATTATGCTGATGATATTGCACTCATAGCGAGCAAATTCATTGACATACAGAACAAAAAAATACAATTATAGTAAAGGCAAAAAAATAGCGGAACTGAAAGTTAACTTTAAAAAGATGTAGACAGTGCAAATGAATGCAAAACTTGACTGATCTGTCAAGATAAGTGGACAGCAACTGCAGAAGGTAGAAGTATTCACATATCTGGAATTAAGAGTATCCAAAGTTAGAGTGCAGTGGCAGTAAGAACATATGTCAACATTTCTGAAATCAACACATTTCTATCATTGATTCAAATGTGCAAATGCAGCACATACAGTGTGAAGATCTGATGTACTGTATGGACCCAATTGCTGCCATCTGCAGTGACAGATGTGAAGAAATGCGAGAAACTCCAAAACAGATATCTGGTATGGATATTGCAAGTTTTCTGTCCAAACAAGATTAGCAAACAGGTTCTAAGAGAAAGTATGAAATCCCAGATGATTGAAGAAACCATAAAGATTAAAAGATGACCATAAATCAGGCATGTCCTATGGAAAGGACACATGAGGAAGACCAAAAGGTAGCTCTTGCTTGGATACTCAACAGCAAACAAAAGAGAAGAAAAGTTAAAAGAAACGTGGTGTAGGGCAGCCGAGATGGAGAGAAAAACAAGATGGGGGAACAAGTGCAAGGCATCAGGGACAGGCTAAGGTTAAGAGATCTGTGACTCCGCTTCTGCTCCTTAAGTGATGAGGATTGATGAGCGAGGAAAACTGTTTTTTTGAGCAATATTACAAAATAATACATATTTGCATATTCCTTTATGAAATGCCAGTGATCAAAATGAGTTCAGATTGGTCCAATGTTCTTTTAGTTAAAGACATAGAAATAGATCTGGAAATTGCAAGATGACTCCATTGTATATGTGTTTCCATGTACCTAACTTTAGTTAGAAAGTCTTTAAACACTGTACATGTATATTTCAAAGTTTTTTAAGCTAAGTATTTAAAAAATTCAGAGTTGCAGCGGAGATTTACACCTTATTTGTACTAGAATGGAAAGCTGCTGTAAGTCAGCTTTAACTTTAGTAATAATTGTTTAAAATAAGTAAAAAATTGTTGTTTAGGCTTAATTTTGTATACTCAAGGGCTTAAAATTTATATCTTGTTACTCTGTTAAAGTTTAGAGAATTATGATCATATAATTTAATAAACAAATTCAAACATTCTTAAATATTATAGAAAATGCTTGTTTTTCAGTATTTCATTATTGAAAGTTATTTTAGTTGAGTGAAGGCTCTTTTACTGTCCGTATTGATTTATAGCTTGAGTATGTCTGGAATTGCAATTTTAACAAGGAAAGATTCAAAGCACTTATAACTGGTTACTTTTTTTGTCACCATTGACAAACAAATGGAAAGTCATCAGCATTGTCTTATAGAATCTGTTTGCTAGCTAAACCTTTATAGTGGCTTGGCAGACGAAGAGGTTCTCTATATGTATTTTCTATGGCCATATTAAGTCTAGTGTTGGAAGGGAGACTTGCTATATAAAGTAATCCAAACTGAGCGCCCGTAAAGTGCCATGCTAATTATTATTAAAAATCTTATCCTATTATGAATATTAAAAAGCTCTCTTGTTAATAAATAATTCTAAAATTTGGCTGCCATGCAGTTAGTTTACATTTAATTTGTTTTCCAGTGAAAAAAATGGGCATGATCATGCTACACAGAAACCTCATAAATCTAAAAGTTTAAGTTTTGATCAGCCCTTGAAAATATTTTTTAAAAGGAGAAAATGAAACTGATAAGTTGTAAAAACTCGCTCAATGTACATAAAGATTTCAGTTGCAGGTGGATGTTTGAATTTGTTTACAGGTGCATTTTTAACTTTGAACAGTTGTTTCAATGCTTTCCATTAAAGGCAAAGAACATTTAGTGTTGCAAATTTTAATATATCATTGCCTGAAAAATGTAGCTTCCATATATTTAATCTCAATTTTGATATTTATATCCCTTGCATGTTGAGTGTGTTGCCTTGTTTTAAGACATAACAATTGGTGTTCATAAAGGAAGCTTATGTAATAACCAATTAGATAATGAGAGCTATAAAGAAATCAGGAAGGGTCTGTGTACTACAAACATATAATTTTTTTAATTTAGCTGTAGTACTGAGTAGAGAATTTTTAAATTTGAATTTATATTATATATCTTTAAAAAAGTTTCAAGTCTTTTTTCATGCATATAAACGTTTTTTAATATATTGATTTCTATTCCATTTCATTAAATTATTTATTCTACTTTTATTTTTGTTTTTCATTTCATTCATAAAAATAATTATCTGCTGAGATTAAAATTTAAGTGAAGAAATTAAATTTAAAATGCAGCTTCATTCGTCAGTTAACTTAAAGCAAAAAGCAACTTAAATCATGGCCCAAAGCTACCAATATGGCCAAGAGACACCCACAACTAGATTGAGTAGTTGAACGAACTAAACATTTTGGTATTCCTTGTGGAACTTCTAAACCTTTTGTGATTGGCTCTGCATACTTTATAGATTAGACTTTGAAAAGGTGTTTTAAAAAGTGTCATAAAGTTACATTTCCTTCACATTTTTTTTAACATAATTATTTGAATAGACTGGGATTTACTTTCACTGCTCGTTGATATTAGCTTGATGTTCAAAAGGGTGTTACAAATTTTTTCAAAAACATTTTGTTATCAAATCATACATGGTTGAGCTGTTTTTAAACTTTTGAACCAATCAAAGCTAGCAAGAATCTACATAATTTTTTTATATCTTTGACTCGAGAAAGGACTATACTTTTAAAGGAAATTGTTTGCTGTAAATATAGTACACAAACATCACTATTACCACAGACCTTATGCATAAATGGCGGGTGTTTTAATATCCTTTTGTCTTCATTCAAATTAGCCCTACTAGCCTTGTTCTTGGGTTAAACTTTCAATAGAATATGTTACTCAAAACGGTTAGTAGCGCCAATACAAAAGAATATCAAAGTTGTCGCCATTTATGAATAAGGTCTATAAACATGCTTATGAAAATTGTACAGTTAGGTCATATCCAGTAGCTGTAATTTTACTTTACAAAGATCAATGATATAGACAATAAGGACTCTTGACTGTGTTAAAATCCAGTGATTAGTGTGAAAAATGTGATAATTGTATTGTATAGTTGACTACTCAATTGATCAGCAATGGTTGATTAGTTTACCATATTAATTTAAATTGTTAATTATTTTAACATCCATTTGGGCCATAATGTCAAGCATTTCATAAAGTTCTATCTGGAATAAATATAAATACATTGATTATAAATATGTAGCTTCGTTAGAAATCATCAGATAATTTTTAAAACTTAATATTGAAATTTGTTTAAAAATTAAAACTTCCAGGGGGTACCCCCAATAGTTGTATAAGATAAGAATACTCATATTTATTAGGGGTCGAAATTGGCACTTCGGCATTTGTTTGAGGTTTTCAGAGAAAAATCAAAATAATATATTTTATAGGGGTCATTCTTGCTATGAGGTACTTTTTAATGTTGAAAATGTTTACACTTTAGCATTTTTTAGGTTACTTTTCACATTTTCAATTTGATCCAGTTCGATCCTGACACATTGTCAAGATTCAAATATTTATGTGACCTTCTTTTCTGCCTAAGCCAACTCAGCTTTCCATCCTCCTGGGATAGGTAAATGAGTACCAGCATTTGCTGGGAGCTAATCTGTGATGGATTAGTGTCCCGTCCAGGGGGAGTCAAAGACTCTCATCTGCTTAACACTACAGAAACTGGAGATAAGCACTGGCTCCATGGGTCACTAGGCTTGAAAGGATTTAGCATTTAGCTTTCACATTTCTCGAGCATCCCTCAAAGAAACCCCGACGTAGGGGGCTGAAACAGCCAAAAATGAAGAACTTATAACAACAACACCATTTATTGTACCATTATTAGTTACTATTGTTAAATAATATATTATGATTATGTATATTACATATATACCAATATAGATAGATTATTCTATTTTTTGTAACAAAGCATGGTTCTGAAGAAAAAAATGTTGGACAAATATGAAAATAGAAACTATAATACAGTCTAGTTTTATTGTTTGTAATTGTAGATTTTTCAAGTTTTTATTAATAATTGTAGAATTAATGTTTTGCCTAGCTTATATTTATAAAATTATTCTTCTTTTGTCTTAAATATTTTTCTAAACTGTTTTAAGTACTAGCTCTACCAAAAAGTATTTATGTGGCTGACATAAACAGCTGCACAAAAAAATTTTGTTTTAAAATTATTTTTTATCATGATTAAAATTAATAAGTAATTAATAATTGTGTCTCCAGTATGTCTGGTCTGTTTGGTGTCTGACGAGAATAGCAAGATAAGCACTTTTGAATTTCAGCTGTTTTATAACCTTCTTGTTGTGCGTTATTAGCATCAATTCACCAATGATCTATTAACGTCATGTTGAACTATAACACAATTTAATGCAGTTTACAGTATTTTTCGTAACTTGATAGAAGAACATATTCTTAGTTATCCATATGTCAGTGATAAAATTTATATACTGCCACCTAAGTGTTTTGGAGGTTGTCAAAGTCACTTGAATTCAATATTTCAGTCGGACTAATTAGAAAATGTTTACAAGTGGGTAAAATTCCTAATTAATCATTGACTCATTACAAAACATTACTCATTCTCTGATAAAAGCATTGGAAAAATTGTAAACAATTGAACTTTTTGCGTAAATCATCTTTGAAACGAAACAAAAGTTTCAATGAAAATACTCTTTCACTGGTCTTGCTAAGTCATAGTGAAGTTCTGATAGTAGAATGTAAAGAAAACACAAAAGTTTTGGAGCTCTACATAGTACTGTTACATCTCTTTTGAATTATTCTGACAATTGGCGTTTTAACATTGATTGGGGGAAGATTAATGAAGTGGTTTTTGTTGATTTAAAAACGGCATTTGACACTGTTAACCATGTGATTTTGATTGACAAAATGAAACGATAAATGAACTTGCAATTAAGTTCTTAAGGTCATATCTAAATAACCGTAGTCAATGCTCAGTTCTGTAAATGACCACCTTTCTCGTAAACTTCCTTCTAACTGTGGTGTGCCTCAAGGATCAATTCTCGGCCCTCTACTTTTTCTAGTATTCATTAATGATTTACCTAACTGTTTCAACACTGGATCTGTGGCGATGTATGCTGACGATACTACCGTCACTTTTAGCGCTGAAAAAGTTAGAAATGTTGAATTAAAAATGAACGATGACCTTGCTTGCTTAAACAACTGGCTAATAGTTAACAAACTGTCACGTAATATTAGTAAAACTGAGTTTATGTTCATAACAACCAGACAGAAACGTACGTTTATATACAGAGTTCCCAATATTTATATAAATAATCTGGAGATAAGTCGATTAAAGAGTGTCAAATTGCTTGGTGTCCATATCGAAGAAAACCTTTCTTTAAGAAAGGTTTTCTTCGATATGGACACCAAGCAATTGTCTAAACATATTGTGCACATCTATAAAAAAGTTAGCCCTTTACTTGGTTTGTTGAGAAGAATAAGAAACTGTGTTGACTTTGATACCCTGATTTCTATATACAAGGCTCTTGTCCAACTTCAACTTGACTATGCTTGTATTGTTTGGGATGGACTGGACAAAGGCCTTGCCTTTGAATTACAAAATGTAGATTAATGTAATGGAAATGCGTTCGGTGTATAGATATATAGAAAGAAATAAGAGAAAAATATCATATATACCCCTCGGCGGGAATCGAACCCCACATCTTCGGTTTACTAGTCCGACGTGTAGGTACGCATATATGGACTTATGTGTAGATTAATGTAATGGAAATGCATGCGTTCAGTGTGTAGATATATTATGTAATCTACACATAAGACATATATGCGTACCTAAAAGTTTACGGTGTTCAACTTACCAATAGAGAAAATATAACGCCCTGGAATCCCCTACAGTTACCATCTACATAACATTATCCGGCTTCGTGGCCAGCGTGGTTGGTCCTTGTGGTGTATTGGTCGGACTAGTAAACCGAAGATGTGGGGTTCGATTCCCGCCGAGGGCTATATATGTTATTTTTCTCTTATCTCTTTCTTAAAATTACAAAGACTTCAAAAGCGTGCGGCAGGAATAATCATTGTATCTAACTGAGAGGTACGTTCTGGTGATAAAAAAGGTGATACAGTCTCAAAAAGAAGTTTATAAGTAAAACATTGAACGGAAAACCCTTGAATATATACATCAGATTTATAAAAGAAAAGTAAGGTCCCCTCTCTTGAATTAAGGGATGATGAAAATAAACTGCTTGTTTTTTTGCCAAAAACGGATTGTTTTAAGCAATCTTTAGCCTACAGTGGTGCCGTACTTTTAAACAACTTGCCCTACTACTACTACTTCTTCTCCTAAAACTACTACTAAAGCTTCTACTTGTATTGTCATTATCAATACTTAATGCAATATTCTGAATTCATTAGGAAGCTTAGCTATTCCTGGTTCACAGTCTCTGCAGTTGGCTGCAAGACACCTTCATTGCATGGTTGTTGTTGCATTCTGGGATGCAGGTTTGTATTTATTGAAACTTTCAAAGATTTGGCATAATGGTTATTAAATACTTACGAGGATACCTAAATGCTGAGCCAGGATCCGAGTTGGGATCCGAGTTAGGATCCGAGGTGGGATCCGAGTTAGAATCTGAGTTGGGATCCGAAATAGGATCCGAGTTAGGATCCGAGTTAGGATCCGAGTTAGGATCCGAGTTGGGATCCGAGTTGGGATCCGAGTTGGGATCCGAGTTAGGATCCGAGGTGTGATCCGAGTTAGGATCCAAGTTAGGATCCAAGTTAGGATCC
>JAOBRB020132194.1:0-13340 GCA_027575285.2 Zoanthus pulchellus
GCACGTTTGTGCTATCTA
Source organism: Zoanthus pulchellus (assembly GCA_027575285.2). Classification (NCBI taxonomy): domain Eukaryota; kingdom Metazoa; phylum Cnidaria; class Anthozoa; order Zoantharia; family Zoanthidae; genus Zoanthus; species Zoanthus pulchellus. Next base: position 19 of record JAOBRB020132194.1, read on the forward strand.
TACTTGAGTTCATCTTTATAGCCATAGTGCCCAATATAGTGGCTTCAAGTTAGCTACTATCACGTTTGTGCTATCTATAGTTGAGTTCATCTTTATAGCCATAGTGCCCAATATAGTGACTTCAAGTTAGCTACTAGCACGTTTGTGCTATCTATAGTTGAGTTCATTTTTATAGTCATAATACCTAAGATAACGGTTTCTATTTAGCTACTAACAAGTTTGTGCTACCTATACTTGAGTTCATCTTTATAGCCATAGTGACCAATATATACGGCTTCAAGTTAGCTACTAGCACACTTACGTCTGTGCTATCTATACTAGAGTTCATCTTTATAATCACAGTGCCCAACATAGTGGCGTCAAGTTAGCTACTAGCACGTTGTGCTATCTATACTTGAGTTCATCTTTATAGCCATAGTGCCCAATATAGTGGCTTTAAGCGAGCTACTAGCACATTTGAGCTATTTATACTTGCCTTCATCTTTATAGCCATAGTGCCCAATATAGTGGCTTCAGGTTAGCTACAAGCATGTTTGTGCTATCTATAGTTGAGTTCATTATCATAGTCATAATACCAAATAAAACGGCTTTCAGTTAGTTGATAACACGTTTGTGCTACCTATACTTGAATTCATCTTTATAGCCATTGTACCTAATATAGTGGATTCAAGTTCGCTACGAACACTGACGTTTGTGCTATCTATACTTGAGTTTATATTTATAGCCAAAGTGCCCAATATAGAGTCTTCAAGTTAGCTATTACCACAATTGTGCTATATACTATACTTGAGTTCGTCTTTACAGCCACAGTGCCCAATATTATGGCTTCAAGTTAGCTAGTAACACGTCTGTGCTATCTATAACATCTTTATAGTCACACTCCACGCACAAACATTTCTCTTTTTACACTAATTATGTCCGGGTAAGAAATCTGAGCTTGTTTGCTACATATGCTATGCTTATGCTGGATAAAAAGGCCGAAACAGTTGTACATGGCAGCTTGCAAACAGCCTCATTATTCTTTATGGTTGTTTAAAGGGGTTACTCCGCGACTAAAGTGGCCATAGTGACCAATATGGTGGCTTCAACATTGGTATTAGCACTTTTGTGCTCTTTCTATTTTTGTTTCAAAGATGATGAGTTTGGATTCTGAGTGAGGTACTTGACAAAAACACTTTAAACTATAAGTTCGTAAGATTTGGAGTTTAGAGTGGAGAAAGGCTTTTTACGGTGTATCATCGTCCTGGCTTTAGCACTTTTAGCACCATTTAGATTACAACTTTGTATCATTGCATGTGAACGACAACTTACGCAGCATCTTCTTTGCATTGCAAATTTGAAGCCTAATAAGAACACTGTGCTGTGCTCTTGAGAAAAGCAGTTCATGGTCGAAATTGCTTCAAAGATCAGTGATTCGAGCTCGATTCAGATCACTTACTTTGTCCTTCAGAAATAATATAATACTGTACTGTGTCGCTGCAAGTATAGTTTATCCAATTTGATTTGAGTTTAATCAAAAGGTTAATAGTTACTGATAAACAACGTTTTTAAACAAATATAAGTTTTGGTAATCTATCTTAAATTTCATTTAATTTTAATGTATTTATGGATAGGAAACAATCTATATACGTTATTCCAACAGGATCCTCCTAGAAAAGAGATTTTAATACGTTTAAAAACTTAAAATCTTAACAAAGTTACGTTTACCTTGGTCTGCACTCATATACTGCAGCTGTTGTAACAATAACACAGCCGTCAACTGCGCATACTCCACCAGACCTTTCTGCTGACTTGAGTGATGCATTTTCAATGCTTTCATTTTTGTGATTCAGAACTGAATTAAATGATCTACTGAACTTGTAGACGCCAACAATTTCTTCGTCACTAGGCAAACAAAACATCTGAATAACGCTGGACTCCAGTGGACGCTGTGGGGAAAACCTTTTCAAGATTAGAATAATTTGATTTTCAACAGTGAAGAGCTTATAAAACTCAAATATCGGCACACAGAAAGATCAAGATCTCGTGCAGCAACAACGGTTAGCATTGATGTGAGACTTTCAGTATTTTGAAGTTGATTCTACTTCAAAGTGGGGAAGATCGTAAAATGCGGCGGTCAAGATGCAATTCTTCTCCTCTTCTTCTCTCAACGGTAACCGGCAAATAATAACTTTGTGAAAAGAGGAAAGCCAAAATATACCACACATGAGCCAATTAACGCTGCTGTTGACTTTTCAGTTGAGATACTTAGAATGATATGTAATTTAGGTAAATTTTATTTATAAGCCTAATAGATTCTATTCGTTTTACGTGAACAATTTTATATTTTTAAAAACCAGGAGCATATAGGGTGGTCTGCCTGTGCTATGGCTAAAAAGAATAGGAAACAACTTCCTTCGCAATGGAGGTTAAATAAAGTACTTTATCATATAGACACGAGTGTTTTAATGAAAATATGCCACTCGTAAAATTCATAAAAACTACATCCGGGACCCGAGTGGTTTATTTTCCATAATCTCATACGTGAGTTTAAAGATGACGTAATTTCGGTACCTTTCCTCTGAAAAAAACTCGTGTCTATATAATAAAAAGAACATCTCACGGTGGCATGAAGATATGAATTTTAAAACTACATCCGGGACCCGAGTGGTTTATTTTCCATAATCTCACACGTGAGTTTATCGATGACGTAATTTTGGTAACTTCCCTCTAAAAAACACTCGTGTCTATTTAATAAAAAGAATATCACACGGCGGCATGAAGATATGAATTTTATTTTCTCGTGGCAAAAACAATATTGTTTTGCCACTCGAAAATAAAATTCATATCTTCGCACCACCGTGTAATATTTAACAAATAAAGAAGCCTCGCCTGTGATCTGTTCTGTTGTAAAGCACGCAGGAAGCGGATAGAGCACGAAAGAAGTGTAGGGGAAACACGAAACGTAGTCGAGTACTCTGATAAAGTACGCTGCTTCAGCCAATCAGGGCGCGCGAAATATAAAATGTTAATTATATTCCGCGGAGATACGGATTTTATCTTCGAGTGTTGAAAAAATATCTCACAAGTGAACGTAACGAACTAGTGAAAATAACAAGTTTTCGAAAGGGAGAAATATAAGTATTTTATGGATAATTATATGATAACCTCAATTTATTTACTTACTTATTAACTGGAAATTTATTATGCATAAGTGATAATCAGTAGCTTGAATGAAAACGAACAGAAAAGGAAACTCACCTTTGGTCTCATTGGCGACATCGACGTCTCAGCTAACTGGCTTGACAAAACATAAAGTACTTTCTGGAAAATAATATCGACAGGTACAAAACTATTAAAACAATATCAGAGACACGTTTTGCAACAAAATGGATTGAAAAATAAAAATATTTATCTGCAATTATTTTAATAATCATTTATTACATACAACTACACGTACAATCAAATTACAATGATGAACAAAATACATTTCTTTATTTCTTGCAAACACTTGTGTCGATCGTATTATTCCTGTTTCAGTTTTTGAGAAAACGGAATGTAACTTTTTTCAAATTTGGCTTTATTCCATCTAGTTTTTTTATCGGGATTTAAAGCAGTTTTATGAAAATGGCTTTTAAAGTTTTTCTTCGTTATGGTATATTAATTATAAAAGGCAGTTTATAATTAGTATAATTAACCAAGTTAACAACTTATAAAATTAATCTGCTACAGTTTGCTCGTCCTTTCAAGCCTAATTAAATAATTAATCACTTAACAGGACTGTGTTGGCAAAACAAGAATTGATAAAAACATAACACCATCTATGTAAACAGAAATAACGATACTTCATTCGCCTAACGTTTTACTGTTTCAAAAATTGTCGTATAGTATCACAGTAAGTTAAAATTCAATGACTCCTGAAAAGTAGCGGAAATTCTAAAATATTCTAAAAGTTTGTATAATGCAGTAAACTTTTACCGAAAGTAATGCATTTATACTTGGTTATTCCTTATAGAAAATGAGTGCTGCGGTTACACTAGTGAAAATACTGTTCTATTTTCGGATCACAAGTGCCGCGTGAACCGAAATTCAAACTAGTGACATCCTTGAATCGACACTCGATAAGATATGGTTTCACCTGCTGATCGTATGTATCGGATGTTTGCTTCTTATGACATCCGAAGATTGCACTGTGTTCCAAATAGGACATTTTTTAAGGTTAATAGTTGAGAGTCAAGAAAGAATCAAGACTTATAGGCTGAGACAACGACTAAGACAAAACTTAAATTGCAGCTGAAACTGAGACAAGATATACTTAGGCTAAGGCAGACACAGGGACTAAGACAGGATTTACACTAAGGCGGAGAACAGCACTAAGACAAGGAACGAGGAAAAAGAAATAAAAAAAAAAAAATATACACCCAGTAAAGTTTTACTATAAATATTCAGGCAGTGGTCTAATAACATCCATACATAATATTATTAGGGATAGATTAACAAAAAATGGTGCGTCTCTTTGGCGCAGGAAAAACTCCAGAATGCGTTCACATTTGTAACAAACTATCGAGACAAGGCATGTACGTTAATGCCAAGAAGAGCTGGTCATATTTGCGCACACTTAGTGGCGGACCATTTGATCTTTTAAGTAGAAGGGAGAGAAGGTTGACTGGAAAACTTAGTTTCTGCATGAAATCTTTTTTTACGCCTTGGTAAACAAGCAAGATATTTTATCCCCTCGTAAAAGTGCAGCGCTAGAATTTTTCCCAATATTGGAATTCTTTAGTTTGGGTGCTTTCTTTGTGCACAGGAAATTTTCTTTTCCCAACTGCATGCCTTTTTAAAATCTTCCAAAGGGGGAGAATTGAAAGATATTTTAACGCTCGCAAAGCCAAAAAATGTTAGCCATGTTTCAACCACGAAACAGGCTTGTAGAGATAATAAACGTGTAGTTCTCCTGAATTTCACGTGTAACGTTGATATCAAGAAAACATATATATAAAATGACATGTTTAGATGTTACGAATTGCGTTTTTCCCGGGAAACAACTGCAAATTAAATTGGCTGGTCACCCAATCAAGAGTACCAAACTTTGTATACTTACCGTTGCCTTTCCATAACACTTCTTATTACAAAGGATCTAAATAGTGAGACCGAACTACAGTAGTCTCCGATTATCTCGAAATCCCAAGGGGAACGAGAAAAACCATTTTTTATTTCAGGGAGCAACTTTTGAGACATGTTCGAGATATAAGGATATTTTTGTACCAAGGGGAAAAAAATAGTTCGATAAAAGCGGAGATTCGAGATAAGCGAGTTCGAGATAAACAGTAGTAAATATCAGAGAAAATACTAGTCAAATCCAAGGGGAATGGGATTTAGATCGAGATAGAGCGAAGTTCGAGATAAGCGAGTTCGAGATAACCGGAGACTACTGTAGATTGCTTTCCTTCTTGGCCTATTATATGTCAGATAAGATTAAAATCCATGCGTAAAAGCAGTATAAAGTATTATGACCCAATAGTTATTAAAAAAAAAAAACCCTCAAAATATTCGATCTATTTTTGGCTGTTCGCAAAAAATCAAAAACAAATTTCAAAACAATGTTCAAATACTATATCTCTTTGGGTAGTAACCGGAATTTGGGATTATTTGGAGAATTCCCACACATTGAAAATTCTATTTTGGTTTTAGCGGTGAATTGCTGTCTTTGTAAAAATAATACAAATTATAGTTTTCAGAATTTTGCTCTTTCGCTGAAATTTTTTTTTCAAAATTCAAAAATATGTTACTTTAAAATTTTTAGATACCTGCTGAATGAATCTTCCTTCGTTTTTCTTCGTTTTAGAAAATCAGATCAATTTTGTTAATGGTTTGTTTTCCCGTGTTCAGCGGCTAATTCTAGGCCTAAAGACGGTTAAAATCGAAAATCTCAAAAAAAATCCAAAATCGGTCGTATTTAAAAATACTCATTAACACCTCTGAAAATGACGGTAGGTTAGGTTTTGAACTCTGGCCGCGTTTGCTCGATTTTTCTGTGCACTCACTCTTAAGTCTGTGTCCTCAACATGAAGTAGAGGACACAGGACAGAGGGTCTTTAGAACTCGTGGACAAGACACCGTAAAATCTGACTCAACTTAACTAGCTCGCAGCAGGTGCTGGTCCTCTATCGAATACGTATCAACTTGACTTAACTTATTGACTTATTTTTAATGTTTTATTTTTTAAAAAGAAATATATGAAGAAAGAGTTGAAAAATATTTTCATGTTGCGTGACAAAACCGTTCGACCGACAGCATATTACGACAATGGATTCTTCATTGTATGCATGTATTGACAATTTCTTTTCTCATAAATATCAGCCATTCATTTACTCGTTCTATAAATTGCATCTTACAATTAATGGCCACTAATCAACTTTATTATAAGAAAAACCTGAATTCAACATAATTATATATATGCAAAAGTCACAATTAAAATTACAAAATTTATATATTTATAAGATTAAGTAGAATTCTCATAGCTTGGTTGACATTTGCTAAATTCATGATTTTAGTATTTTCTTTTTTAGTTGATGTCTAAAATAATCACAATTTTAGTAATTTGTTAAATTTTACAGAAACAGAGTTTCGCATCTAGGTAATCTATTTACCGATGTCGCTAAGAAAAGCGCGCCAAACCAAAAGCGGACGAAATGAAACATGCGAATGCAAAACAAGCTGTAATATAGGTACAAACTGACACACTTGTTTGACAGCATTTGACATTTCGAACTTTTTTGCATATTGTCGTACAATTCAAGAATAGAACGTAGTTAATCTTTAAAACAGAAATGAAACTGAACGATTATCTTTATATACATAATTGTCTTATTGAAGCATCATTTAGATTTTTGAAGAGCAGCGCGTGTAATTCTTTTTTATGTTGTCACAATTTAAAGTTTTGTTTCAGCCAATCATGCGCCTTGTAGTCATGATTAAAATAAGTGCGCGCGGCATTCTTATTGTAAGAACCAATCACGGAGGAAAACGGATTTCGAAAGCGCGCGTTATTTTACGTAACAATGATCAATAAAATATATATTCAATGAAACAGCGAAAAAAATTTAAATTCGCCAAAAGTTAAGCAGTAATAGTTTAAAACTTCTGCTAAAAGTTTTAAAATTATAAATAACTTCAAATATAGCAATACAGCTTGTTTGTGAATATTTTGATTTGTTGGACGAAGGTGGGTGAAATAAGTAGTTTCGGACTGATTTGTTGTAGCAAGTTTATTTGCAGTTTTAGAAATTATAAAAATTTATGCTTTTCAATTTGAAATTTCAAGATATAAATTAATATAACTGTTTAAGCTTTCCTAAATTTTATAATCCCTCTATATTTCAGCAGCATTTCAAAACATGGAACGCCGTTCAATTTCTACCTGCGACCTCAAAACCTTTCAGAAAATAACTTGCGTGAGTACATAATTTCTTCCTATACTGTATAAAGTATTTATAGTAAATGTACATAATATAAAATTAAGAAATGTAATTTGCGATTTTTGTGTGGAAAGCTACAACCTGAAGCGGATGATAGCTTTAGACACATAACCTTTTTATATTTCTTTTACAAAATATTTGGTTATAAGAATTAACGCTAAGAAATCGACGTTTCGATGTCTGCTTTACACTATTATCAAGATAAAACTGAATGTGAAATAAAAAAAAATAACTAGCGGTAAGCTAGTTTGAGCTGCGTCGGTGTTTCTAAAGAAACAATTTGGTAATAAAAATGTAAATTCTACACCGTAAAAAAGAAATACTGACGTTTCGGACGTTAGTCCTTCGTCGAAGTAAAGGAAAGAAAGAGAGAAAATGTAGAATTTATATAGGCAGGGAGATAAAAAACTAGCCAATAGAAACAAGGTAGTCATGGAAATTAAAAACAACGAACGAAGACAAATTAACACGTTAAGAATAAATTAGGAAAAAGTGTGGCGTTCATTCATCGCATTGGGATCAATCGGTGAATGAGTCGCATCTCTTTGGTTTTGCGGCAATTGTTGTCGCCGCAAACCAAAGACAAGCCAAAAACAATAAAATCTGAAAGAGAATGGTTAGGTAAATTAAAATGTCGGGAAATTGGTTTAGACGAATTGTTATTACGAACATCATAAATATGTTCGCGAATACAATCACCTAAACGGCATCCAGCTTCGCCAATGTATAAAAGATTACAACGAGAACATTTAATGCAATAAGCAACCTTGGAAGTAATACAATTAAACCGAAGTTCTTTGAATGTGAAATAAGGTAGTAATATACAGAGTTAAAATACACTATTGTTAAAATACGCTATTGTTCTTAAAATACACTAGAAACAACTATGCTAATTAAATTTTTTAAAAAACTTTTAAAAATAGAAGAATAAAATTATGAAGCGAAACGAAGGGAATTAAAACTGCTTAGAGCTAATTGAATCTTTCTGTTTGTTTAGATGAGGTTTGAAGTCACGAATAAAAAGCATCTCGAACATAGGACAGTCCCACTTATTTTTACATTTCTTTAAAATACTAAAATGATTTGAAAGATCAAGAGTGTCGTTTCCGTGTGTCCGCATGTGCTCTCTTTTTCCCTCATGTTCTTTGATACGTTGATATAAGTGTCGGCTGGTGTAGCCGACATAACCAGCCTCATTGCACATTGGAATGCAGCGAGTGGACCATCTTTTCACCGTCTTCTTCACTGATAAACCGCGAAAAGCTCATTTTTGTGGTTCTATGAACAATGTAAAAGCCATGCATCAAAACGTGACGATTTTTGTCTGCTTTAGAAAATGAACCTTTTACCTTTTTACTGTTCAAGAATCTGACGTAAAGTCTAAGTTAAGAGAAAATATATCAATGATTTACAATAGAAAAACTAAAAGAGAAATAATATTTTCACAACCTCCGTCATCTTTGCTAGCTCCGTCCTCAATTCTTAATAGGGATCCCCGACCTTACGCAACTGGGACTGCGACGTCGACGACGACTACGGCAGAAAACAATAGAAAACACAATAACTGCACGTTGGAATGCATCGAGCGGAGCACGTGCACGGAGTTGTCACTAAAATTACAACGTGATAACACTCTTTTTAGAGTTGTCGAGACTACGTGGACGTTACAACGAAAACATTCTCAGTATTTGTTTAGCTTCATAGAGAAACATTAAATCTTTTTTTCTTTTCACAAAAAAAAGAAAAGAAGTAAAAATCTTAATGAACCACACAAAGAAATTAAGTGTAAACCAGAAAGGTGATTTCTCGGAGCCGTCGTCGCTCACGTTCCCGTCCTCGTTGCTTAAGTCCCTAATATGAAACGATGACGGGAGGAAAGACCGGAGGTTATAAAAAATATTATTTCTCGCTTAATTATTACGTTTTAGTTCATCCAGAGATTTTCCCTTTAGACTTTCCATAAGATTCTCAAACATTAAAGGCGTATTTACACTAGAAATCCGGAATTACCATCAATTGTGGCAATCAAAAACTTAAAACTTAATGTTTTAATTTTTATGAATTAAAAACTTTTAAAAATATTTTTAAAATATTTTAATTTTTACTGCCGATTTGTTGTTCATACATGTTTACTGCTTTCATATTTGTAAGAACCAGTTTTACAACACTTCAATTAAGTCACATAAGTAGCACTTCAGTAGGTCCGTCTACACTAGCAAACATTTGTATGTAAACACTACCAAACTGTTGTTTGCAAACAAATAATTGCTATTGTTGACCAGTAAGCAAACACAAGCAAACACCACCAAAGAGTGTTTGGTGGTGTTTGGACATGTTCATGTCTGTTTGCTCTGTTTGGAGGTCTTAAAAATACTGACCAGTAAGAAGCTGTCTTTTTATCAAGTGATAAATACATCATAATCTTCAAAAGGCAGTTTGTGAGAAAGAACTGAGGACGGGAGCAAAGACAACGGTATTTGTGAAAAATATTTTTTCTCGTTACATTGTTCCGTTTTAGATCGTGGATAATTTTCCCTTTCTATATCGAACAAGATTTCCAAACAGAAAAAGCTAAAATGTTCAGTTCACAGAGCCCAAAAGGAACGCTTTTCGCGGCGTATCAGTCAATACGACGCTGGGCCAGCGGGTGGCCAGCTCGCCACATTTCAACGTACAACTTTTGTACTCAATAATTGAGGCCACTGTTCTTTGCCGTTTGCGACGCCGTCCTCGTATTTTAATGTCCCTATTGTGTTGCAAAGTAAAGGCGTGTTCACACTAGAGACGCAAACGCAAGCGCCGACGCTAACGCCATAAAAACAAGTGTGAATGTAACTTGACGCAGACGTTGACGAAAAAAAGGAAATTTTCCTTTTTCTTGCGCACGCTTAGCGCTTGCGTTTGCTATTGCTTTATAAATTTCCAAGTGCGAATGGTGATGACGTAGCTTCATCACTTGCGATGCTGGTGTGAATGTCCTTGCGCTTGCGTCTGCGTCTGCGCTTTCATTTGCGTCTCTAGTGTGAACACTTTTTAAAAGGTAAAAAGTTCATTCTCGAAGGCAAACAAGGATTGTGAAATTTTGTTGTTTAACGTCCTCATAGTCCAAGAAACCTTAAATAGCTTGAAGATGACGGCGACAAGGTGGTCAGCTTGAGTAAGCTTGCTGCATTCTAATGTGCAACAATTGTGCTTCGTAATTAAGGCTATCGTTTCTTGCAATTCGCGTAGTCGTCGCCGTCCTCGCATATTAAAGTCCCTTTAGGGTCCAGGTTAGGGTTTGGGTAAGTTTGCGTTAGGGTCGGGGTTAGTTAGAGTTAGGGTTTTGGTAAGTTAAGTTTATGGTTATCGGTACGTATTTCATTCTCAGGTTAAACATTACGACCTCAATTTCATAACTACGCAAGCATGGTTTAGTTCAATTTTTAGTTTCATGGTAGTTTTGTATATAAATACACATATTTTCCTTCAAAAGCGTGTAACTCTTAAAAGTTACAGAAGTTCTCTTATTCTTGTTCTAAATCCTGTTATAGGAAGATGAGGAAGAAAGATCTTCCATTCTGAACTGTAACGCCAGTGCTATACTCCACCCGTTTACATCGGAAGAGCGTTGCAGGCTCGTCTCAAGACACCTGAATAAGCTCCAGCGAAAAAACAGTCTACTGATTTTCCTTTGCTCGAAGAAAGCAAAGGATGTCCAAAAGCTTCGAACGTTGCTGGATGACACCAAAGAGCTACTTGTCGAAAAAGAAAAATCTCGGCAAATGTGGAATCATCAATCCGATAAGGTTCAAATTTCCATTGGCAATTTTGATAGATGTGTAAATTCAGAGAAAGTGGATCGCCTGGATGCTGAAAAAAAATTACGAGAAATCAAAGCAAAGGAAGAACAACTTGACATTGCGTCTGGAGACGAATGGCTACTTCAACAGGATCTCAAATGCCAACTTTTATCTCTTGAAGCGCAACTCAGACATGCTCAGTGTGATTATGAATTAGAAAAAGGACGTCAGGAAGAACTGAAAAATGAATGCAATGATTTAAAGAAAGAAGCAGCACAGATTGAATGCAATATTACAGATCTGCAATGTCAGTTAAACATGGAAAAAACATTGCTAAAGGAAGAAGAAACAGAAAACTCCAGATGGCCATTCCGAAATAAAGTTGTTAAGTACAACGTTAAGAGAAAATTTTTGTATGGAAAAGGCCTGCGAGAGGAGATTGATGATGTCAAGGACCAGATAAATAAGATTGAAGCTGAAAATGAAACTCTTGCTTCCTTCATTGAGGAAAAAAAGAAAGCGAGATTGGTAAGCACTGCATGACTGATATACACTATTAAAGATTATTTCAATTTTCTGTTAGAGATTATAGCAAACCATTTGTTTATTTGCAGTATATTTTCATGTCCTAAATCTAAATAACATTAAAGTTTTGATCCCAAGTTGAAATGTTCCTACTAGATTTTGGTTTTCCTTATAAAATGCTTTTTTAGCGTAATTAGCGAATAAAAAAGCATCTCGTGTATTGTTAGACAATGAAAAAGAAAACTCTGTTACGTATAACGTAAATGAAAAAACGGTTGCGGAAAATCAGAATTCGATCATATATATGATATATTATAAACCCTTTCAGTCCCAGATAAAGTACACTCTCTCCTTTTTATAAGAACCTTTTATAAGAACCTTTTTATAAGAACCTTTTTATAAGAACCTTTTTATAAAAACCTTTTTATAAGAACCTTTTTTATAAGAACCTTTTTTATAAGAACATGAGGCTGAAAATCGCCAAAAATTTAAGAACAACTTTTCGTCTTCGGGATAAGTTTTGTCTTAATTTTAGTCTTAATTTTAATCTTACTCTCAGCCCAAGTGTTACAGACTGTCATTATGACAAGTATTACATTTAGAAAGCTAGAGCTCTTTATAACACGAACCTTTTTCCTCTCATCGTGAATAACAGTAAATAACAATTTGTCTGTCAAGACAATTTCTGATGTTCCCGGACGCAGCTGGTAAACAAACATTGGCAACTGATCTGAATCCACATCATAACCTGTAAGACACTAGACTGCAAACCAGTCTCTTCCTTCGCCGGGAGATCGAGAATCATATGGGAAACTGGGAAGAGGAAATGGACGCGCGAAAGGGAGCCAAAAAGAAATGGGGGCGAGTCGCTGGTGACAAGAGCTTGTCACCTTTTCTCGTTTTCTTTTGTTGGGAATCCTCGTAAACAGACGTGAACGACTATTTGAAAGGGGGTAACAACAAGAAAAAATTAAAGAACATGCTGAGGCTGAAAAAATTGAAAAATATTTATTCACGATGAGATAATTATAGTGTCATTGAAAAATTTGCTTGGGCTTCTTGACTAAAGTTTGCAGATAACAATTTTACATCACAGGTTTTTCATTTACCAAACTGCAGTTCTCTGGTATAGTTCCTGAGACAAAGTGTTAAGAAATTCAGTACAGTTTACCTCACAAATAACCCAATTTATGACCTTATTCAAAATTAGTCATAAGCTACATGTATTGTCTATATTGTCTAAAATCAGTAGATATTTTTCGAACACGCTTAAGAACATTTGACGCTGATATAACTAAAAAATTCGACGTTCTTATAAAAAGAAATGTGTATAAATTCTCCCAACTCGAGCCGATACTTTTCATTGAACAAGTTTGAGAGAATTTCACGTTTAATCTTCAGTAGATTAGTTTAATCATTGGTATAATTCTTTGATATTATAGCGAAATAGAGCTCATTACTATTACTATACTGTTAATGGCTATTATAAAATAAAGCTGATATAACGCGCTCTCTGATTGGCTGTGCAGCGTTGTTTTAATTCTCAATAAAGCCACAG
>JAOBRB020132304.1:0-13337 GCA_027575285.2 Zoanthus pulchellus
CAGCTGTTTCGCTCTTATTTGAGCTCGTCAGCACTGCATAGCCAGGCTACTGATGAAGGACACTAGATCCTTGTATCCAGCAGCCGTATAACTCCCATGTTATCAAAATGCGTATATGCACAGTAGACACAAAAACCAGAGATTTCCTAAAAATGCAGACAACCATGCAGCGCTGTTTTTCAATTTATTTTCTTTTTCTTCTTTTTTAATTTCATTTTTTATCATTTCAAACCACTCACAGAAATAAAAACAAATTAAAGTTGAAGCACAGTCAAAAAGAAAATAAATAAATAAGCATTTGTGCCTCGTAAATAAAATAACAATTACACGCTCTTTGAGGAACAACGTTACAAGAATCTTAAACAATTAGGATCACTGATTGGCCGAAAAAAAAACAATGTAAGAACAAGCTGAGTCTCAAAAGAAAAGTGAAAATGTTTTTTTGTTGAAACTTTACTGAATCTTGTAATTTACGTTCGCAATGTGCACAGTAAAAACACAGAATCACCGTTTACCATTTAGTATTTCTACTATTGTCCCAAATGATACACGTATTCATGTAATACCAAAAGGTCCTCACAGTAAAAACACAGAATCACCGTTTCACATTTAGTATATCTACTATATTGTCCCAAATGATACACGTATTCACAACTAAAAGGTCCTTACAGTAAAAACACAGAATCAACGTTTCACATTTAGTATATCTACTATTGTACCAAATGATACACGTATTCATGTAATACTAAAAGTCCTCACAGTAAAAACACAGAACCACCTTTTCACATTTAGTATATCTACTATTGTCCCAAATGATACTCGTACTCGTGTGATACTAAAACTAAAAGGTCCTCACAGTAAAAACACAGAATCGCCGTTTCACATTTAGTATATCTACTATATCGGCCAAATGATACACGTATTCATGTAATACCAAAAGGTCCTCACAGAAAAAACACAGAAACACTGTTACACATTAAATAGTATCATCTACAATTTCTCGACGATTGAAATATAAAAATAATATTGTATATTATATTATTCTTAAAACTTGTCTATGAATAACACAAAATTGGTATCGAGATTCGAGCATAAGAATAGAATTTTCTTAGGCTTATCATGCAGCTGGTTCAGTGTTTCTCGCTCTGTTAGTTCTGCCTCTTACGTAATGAAATAGAATTTTGTGTACTTTTAGACGTCGGTTACTTGGCCTTAGGTATCTAGGAGTTAACAAACTGTTTTATTCGCTTGCGACGGGCCTATTAACGTTGAAATCTTTCCTTTCCACAAGCTCCGATCGTTCTGAACTTTAATTTCTTATACGAATCATTCAGTGCTGAAATTCCGGATAAACAATTATTTCAAATAAGAATTTGGCTGAAGGAATTTCTAACCACTTTTAAAGAGTGTGGTTGATAACATCTCAAGCTTGTTTACCGCATGCATTCCGGTGTAAAACCACGACATCCCAATTAAGTCCAACATTTCCGTTTTTGTTTCCACATTGACTGCGGTTCAGCGATTCATTTATCACACAGGCATTCTTGATCTTCAATAGATTTGCACTTTTCACGCATGCGCAACTCCGCTTTTGTCTGATTTTAATCGAGATTTTCTTTGTAACGTTTCTATACAATACAATACAATAGTTGTTAGTCTGTCGACAAGATAATCACGTTCAAAACGGCAAAATAGACTTGCAAAAAATTACTAGATTATTATAGATAACAGTTCATTAGTATAAACCTGCTAACGGTCTAACGAGACCCGTTTTGTTATAATACCAGTAGATATTAGTTTAAACCTGCTAAATGAGACCCGTTCTGCTATGATACCTGAGGAGTTCATTTAACATCATTTTAATTTACTGCAACTTTCACTTGCACCTGAAAACCTAAAATACAGCCAGGTAAATCCTTTCAGCGCCTAGTGGTCCATGGACACTGTTTTTATAGTGTGAAGTAGAAAAAAGAAAGGAAAATACCAATTTAATCCATTCCCGACATGTCAAAAAGATGAAAAGCTGAGAAAACGTCAGTAGAAAAGGTTACACAGAACACTGAAGATAATTCAGTAATTAATCAAAACATTTTTTTCGTATTCAAAACTGCTGTTAGTTCTATCCCTAAAATTTATAACGTAGAGGGCAGTAATAGACGGAGTTAGTCGTCTCACGAGGGATTAACTGGGAGAAAGAGGGATTGATTGGGAGAAAGAGGGATTGTTTGGGAGAAAGATCCCCGAGACACTTATACGTCATACATTTTCACTTCCATATATGTAAATCCCCGTGCACAGTAAAGCTCGCTTTGCAGTTGCTTAAAAAGCAATTAAAATTAAAGATCCAATTGCAAAGTGCTTTACTACATTTGGGTTTACATATATGAAAGTGAAAATGTTTGACATATCAGTGTCTCAGGTATTGCTCAGCTGACTGGTTGCTGGTTTGCAAAATAACTTTGTTTTCTCGGCAGCAATTATACTCAAGACTTTCTTTTAACCCAGTTGAATCATTAAGTTCTCCCAACTTGAGCCCATACTCTTCATTGAACAAGTTTGAAAAAATTTCACTTTTAATCTTCAGAAGTTTGCCTTGTTTGATCAAGTCTCATTTTCTTATTACCAAATGTCTTATATATATTTTGTATCTGTTATGTCAGAAGTTGAGTGCTTAACTTATTGGGAGTGACAGGGTTATACTTAAGAAAAATTGTCTTTTTCACGGCTAAATTTTCTTGTCTGAAAGCCGTTGAATGATTTCCACATTAAAACTTGATTTGCATACAATGGTCGATGCTACTTGTCTTGACGTAGTTAGTTTAGAAGAAATCCTGCGAAGAACTTTGCACTCAATGTCATAAACATTTAATCGCATGGTTCATCGTAAAATTTCAATGATCAAGTTTACACGAGATTTCACTTTTTTCCAAATATCATACCTACATAAAACAATTGATTCTGAATGGCTGACGAGCATGAAAATCTTTTCTTAACTCATACAGTTAATGAATACCACGCATGCTACTAATTAATTGCATTGTTCTATCTCAAAGGTCTTCGCAGTTATTTTCATTGTAAAGAATCAAGTATTTTATGTAGATATGATACCAAACGGAAATACCACCTTTGATATCGAAAAATTAATGAAAAATACCGCTTGTATTTGATGAAAGTGAGCTTATACCATTCGTGCTTCGTACTCGTGGTTTTATTCACTTTCATTAAATACGTGCACTATTTTTCATAAATTCTTCTCGAACGGTATTGTTTTCTGTACATATTACCCACACCGCTCCGCTATTTAGGCAATTTTGGAAAAAAAACACGATGTTATAACCCAATATACTAATTTTGTACAATTCTATAGATGAATATACCCTGGCTAGACATTTTAAGATTTAATTCCCCAATTTATTACCCATAACAAATGTGTTATTGTTGTAGTAATATAAAATTAATTAAGCAGATGCTTTAAGATTCATTCAGTTTGGTATTTCTGTGTAGTTTGCTAAATGCTCTTTTCCAGAGATTTGCAAGGCTAGGTTTTAAATTTTCAGTAATAAAATAAACAAACAATACTTGCAAAAAACAACCTAAATGTGAAATCATTGATAAAAGTAAAAAAAAAATCAAATAAAAAGTAAATCTATAGTTTGTAGTTTGCTTGAAATTGCACAACTACCAACACTAGTTCGGTAATAATGAATGGCCTACTGTAAAAACAATGCATATATGTTCGGTGAACTTCTCAATTCACATTATATGATCCCAATTGCCTCATTCTAACTCTTAGGAGAATATAACATTTCATGTAAAGTAATATTGTTTTCGGATTACATAAAAATAGCATAAATAAATTTTGATCAAGTTCTCATTTCTCCCTACATTTTCCTTATTATCTTTTCATAACATTTTGGGAGAATTTACCATTTCACACCAAGTCACTATGTTGTTTTTGTACTAGATCCTTCACCTTATAAAGTCATGGCTTCATAACGCATCATTTGATGTATAAAATACAAGACCATTTTTCTGCCTTCTCTCCGACATTACATCTCTGTCTTTGTGGAATATCTTTGATATTCTTTAACATTTACAATATAATTAATATATAAATTATGAAGCATAATTACAATATAACGAGTAAACAACAACAAAAAGTATTTTATGTTATTTCTAAACCCAAGAAAAAGCTAAATTTATCAAATAGAATCTATAATACAAAAGGAATTTCCCACACCACTTCTTGAAAAATACAAAACAAGACCATTATTCACAAACTCAATTATCTTGACGTGTCCTAATATCTCTTTAATATGTTCACCTAAAACACTAATTCTTTCCTGTAAACATACAAAAGAAACCAGTTTTTCTCGTTATACATAAACTGGCTCTTTACCATCATCTTCTGAATTTACATCAAACACAGGTCCTTGATTTACAGGTCGATACTCCATGTTCCCTGACTCGTCAAAGAACCGACGGAACGTGAACTCATAAAATGCATGTTCGGGATTTCTCGGCTGTTGACGAACTTCACTTGTCTCAACTGGGGTTGGAGCAGTGGTTTCCTCATCTTCACTGCTTCGCATCCGCTCCTCATCAACTGGGTCAAAGTTTGACGTATCAGTTGGGTACAAGATTTGAGGTACATAAGGGGCAGGCATATTGCGCACCCCCCTGTCCCAATCAATACTTGTAAAAAAAGGATGCTCCTTTATATTGTCAGCACCATTGGCACCGAGTCTTGTCTCAGGGCTTGTGCAGAGTCTGAGAATGAGGTCCTTTGCTTCTGGGCTTAACTTAGGTTGCGCTGGTATGCTTAAGGTTGTTTCCCAGTTGATCACCTATGAGAAATATAATCACTCAGTAAGCGAGTTTTAATAATCAGTCAATGAGCTAAATCCTTAGCTTTTACGAGCCTAGTGGCCCGTGGGGCTGGTGCTTATCTCTGGACTTCATAGTGTTAAGCAGATGAGAGTCTTTGACTCCCCCTGGACGGGACACTAATCCATCGCAGGTTAGCTCCCAGCAGACGCTGGCACTCATTCACCAACCTCGGGAGGATGAAAAGCTGAGCTGGCTTAAGTGGAAAAGAAGGTCACACAAATATTCGAATCTCACCAAAGTGCTGGGTTCGAACTGGGGACCTTGTGGTTGGAAAGCAGAGATCTTACAAACTGCGCCAATCACGTCTGCCCAAACTTCAGTCCATGAGTCTAGTTTAAAAACGACATAAGTGAGGTTTGATGAAGTTCCCAATTCTCACGAGATGACCCCTGTCTCTTTTACGAGAACTTAGAACTTAAAATCGCATCGTTTTAGGCTCTACAAAAAAATGACATCAGTGAATCACTTTCATCATTTTAGCATTAAGCCTTTCAATTGTAAGGTCATATAATAAAGATATCTATTACATCTCTCTTAAACTTGATCAAAGCACAAAAATTCTATCCAAAGAGCAGCAATGCTTTTTAAAAGCAACAGGATTTGGGGATTTGCAGGTTTATATCCATTTTAATCAGATCAAAATGTCAAAGTTTCTTATAGGCACAAAGTAGATAACAATAATGGTCTCTCTGAGCCTTGTGATGCTTCAGACAAATTTCAAAAAAAGTCTAAGATTGAGCTTCTTTAAAACTGACTTTGTTTTGGTTTCCTAACATTTTGACCATCTGTCCAACAAACAGCATTAGTTTGTAGATTTAACCAGATAAAGTTCACTGTTAAAGATAACAAACATTCATAAAATAGTATCAAAGATCCTGGCAGTAACACAATCATTTTGTAATCAATTAATTTCCTTTAAGAACATGGAATAGTTAAATAAAAGGTTAATTAAGAGGCTAAAAGAATCGAATCAAAAACAGATCTGTTTTCTTTGAATCGCTTTAAAACGTGTGAATTCTCTGTGTACACTTTTTTCAAAACGTTAAAGAAAATTCGATTGATAATAACAGGTAATTTCTTTCAGCAAACAGAGAGAAATCACATTAAGTATTGATCCCTTAAGGCAAATAATTTGAATTCTGATTAGGCTTAGATAAAACTTAAAACTGATGAAAACAAATTATACAAAATTCCATGTATTCCTTGCAAGTTTTTGTCACAAAAAGAATATAGGTTTTTGAATTCCATTTGGTACTCATTAAAGCTAATTCTAACACTTTGTATTAATAAACCTTTTAGTATTGGTCAAATTTTAAGGGCTGAATTAATTTTTGATTTTAAATATATATTTAGATTAACATGTAGTATAAGTGAAGTAAATCTTTCAAAAATGGAATAAGTGAAACAGTATCATGCAGTTGCATGCACTCATTTTGAACTATTATTGATATTTATAAGTCATTATAAATGCAAAAGATTTTATCCTCATAACTGTTTTAAAACACAAATTTAAAATTAAATCGCCAGCACTCCACCTTAAAAATTTGCCCTTGTACCCTCGCCTCCTTCTATATATTCTAAAGATTGTTTCAATTTAGAACCATGTGCTGTGGTGACGAGTTAAGTTATCATTGCCTTGTGGAGACCTTTACAACATGATAGGATATGGAGCCAAAACCAACTGTAGAATTGCAAACAATGAAGGCATCAAGCTGATAAACAGTAACTGCTTTGCTATTTTTTTTCAGCAGCATTATGGGTTATGCCTGTTCAGATAACTATTAAATTATGATCATTAACTACGAAGTCAAAATGACCTTTAACAGAACAAATTTTACCTTCAATTGCGTCTCTGCTGGTGTCTGAGCCATAAATGGTGGGTGTCCAATTAGCATTTCATACAGGATTACTCCAACTGACCACCAGTCACACAACTCCATATACCCACCAGATGTGCGCATGAGAACCTCTGGTGCAATATAATTTGGTGTTCCTACGAGAGAATGTGCTTGGCATCTAATGTGTTTCCTGAAATGCCGCCGTTCAAGTGGTTTCATATCTTTCAGTGGCTTTCCTGTGTACAGCTGCCATGCATCATACTGCTCCTTCATTCGTTCCCACTGCTCGATATCCGGCTCCATACTGTTCTGCCGCTCATGATCTCCACCGTGGTAATACTTGGAGTCATGTGTCCATCGAAAACCAGTACAGAGTCCGAAATCGGTCAACTTGATGTGTCCGTCTTTATCAATCAAGACATTATCTGGTTTAATATCTCGATGGACAAAACCCATTTTGTGAACAGACTCAATTGCCACAACTAGTTCTGCAATGTAAAATCTAGCAAGATATTCAGGAAAAATTCCAAATTTTATTAACAAGCTCATTAAGTCACCACCAGGAACATAATCCATAACAAAGTACAGATTTTCCTTATCTTGAAATGAATAATACAGTTTTACAACCCATTCATTATCAGCTTCTGCAAGAATGTCTCGTTCTGCCTTAACATGTGCAGCTTGGTTTCGACGGATAACCTCACGCTTGCGAAGAATTTTCATAGCATATAATGTAGTGGTATCATTTTTACGCACAAGAAGAACTTCACCGAAAGCCCCAATACCAATTGTTTTGATCTTTTCAAACATGGAAATATCCATTTTTTGTCGTTTTAGTCTCATATAATTGGACTCTTTCTGCTTCAACATCCGACGCATTTGAGATTGAGCTTCTTGAGAAAGGCCAATCTTTGACATTTCATTTTCAAGTTGTACTCTTCTTTGCTCTCTCTGCTCGGCAGATTTGACAACGTTTTCCACATGCTGCTCCATGAAAAACTTAAATGCCTGAGGTGAGCAATTCTTCATCACTCGAGCTTTTGCTCTCCGTAAAGGAGTTGACATCTGACTGTCTGCTTCAGATGATTGAGATTGGCTGTCATCATCAATGTCCATTTTTTCTGGCTCAGGTTTCTGCTTTCCATACCATTGAGAAAGTTTATCGTATCTACAGATTACAGTCCCTGTAGGGTTAATCTCAAATGAGGTTGCTATGGCGTCTGGCATGTCAAAAGAGCTGTCTGATGTTGGCGATGGTGGGACACTATCATCATAAACTGAGCTAAGAGGCATTTCGTCACTGATTGAAGAATTTGATGAAGTTTCAGTGTTCCACGAATATCGCCATTCGTGTGGTGAAGAACTCCTTGACTCTGTTCTTGAACAGACACTGGAATATGATGGACATTGAAGTTGTGAATGTTGAGAACCAAAATTTTGGTCAGTGTTACAGTGTAGTCTCAAGCCAACTGGAGCATAGGGTGGTACAGTTCTGGGATCATAAAGTGGAATTTGAACACATGATGGCGACGAGACAGGTGGAGGACAATTAGACACTTTTGCACTATAAGGTAGTCTTGGTAGTGGTGGTGGTACTGGTGATCGCCGGACAGAATTAACCTGGTCAGAAGTCACACTGCCATATCCTTGATGATGATTATACTCAACATAAGGAGAAGGCCTCATACTATTAGTCTGCACATTGACCTGGAATGACATGGGTTTTGCTTGAGCTTGTGATGATTTCGACGAAGAATGATCAATCTGAAAACTTTTCATACTGCCACCTGAAGCACTTGAGCCATGGCCATTAATCACCGAAGCAGTCACTTGGAATTGTGGTGGTTGTGACATGGAAACATGTGCTTCTAAGGGTACTGATATTGGTAGTCCTTGTTGGACAATAACCTGCCTTGCAGGTGATGGTTGAGTACTCGTAGCTTGTCCCCTCCCTCCTTGAAATTTTGTTCTAGAACTATTAGGTTTTGGCATTACATCAGGGAATGAAGTAACAGCTCGATTTTGTGCCATATTACCTGGCACTGGGGATGCTTGCTGCCAGGGCTGAGGTACAAGTAAGCCTTTCGCTATTCTCCATTCAGCATTTGGTTGCTGTGGGCAAGCTTGCCCATCACCAGGTGAATTTGTTCTCATTAGCGGTCTATGCCCTGAGGGAGAATTTGAACCATCAAATGCCATTGGGGAAGCTGGTCGTTTAGGACTGTTGAGTGAATCTTGAGAGCCCTCCCAAGTTCTTTTATGGTTCATTGCAACATTATATGATGGAGGTGATTTTTTTCGCCGCACAATTTGAGAATTCATTGTATTGTCTTTCCACTGCATCACTGGCACACCAGTTGGCTCCAAAACATCAATTGCAGCCTCAACACTATGGCTAGAAGTTGCTCTCAATGCTTGAACGGCTCTATCCTAAAATCAAAATAGACAAACAGGTGATGTGAGTCTCTGACTTTGCCTGGATGAAACTCCAATCTATTGCAAGTTAGTTCATGCTTCTACATACTGGTAAGCTAACTTCAGTGAATTACTCCACTTATTATATTCAACAATATAATATATAGTTTTTGTAAGGCTAACAGCTCATAATTTCTCACTCAATCAGTGCCACAAGGTCTGAAATATTTTCCTAAAGCAATAACTGGAATATCTGTTTCTTCATAACTAGTTTTTAAGCAAGCATAAGTTATGTCTTGCTAAGATCATGAATTAATTTCCCAATTAGGTGTACTTCATCTAATAACTTATATCGGTATTATGTTCAATATTAAAGTCTGTTACACAGCCACTAAAATGAAAATGCCTGACCTTCGGAAAAATAAGAAATTAGAATACTATGTTGAAATACAAATTGCAGACATACATTAATCAGAATTTGAACTCTATGACCCTATTGCTTAAACCTCAGATACACTAACCACTTGACCATTGAATAACAACTATTTTAAAATTGAAGACCAAATAACTTTGTTTAAAATAGATGATATTAATCATGCGTTAAATTTCAGTTCATTATCTCAACAAACACTTACATGCTAGAAAAACTGACCGACTTACAAAAACTTGCAACCTAAATAATAGTTTTAGTCACTGTAAAATTAAAACCTAAATCTAATTTATAATTGCCAAGTTCACTTTAAATCTAAATTCCAGAAGATTATGGCAATTTATAAATAAGACAAAGTCACATAAGGTCAAATATTGTTTGATGACAAAATTCTTGGCAATTGAACTGTTAGTGTCATTGTAAAAAATTACTTCAACAAAGTCAGACTTTCAGAAATTCTGATATTTAAAAATTGTTAAATTGAAAAGAAATCTTGTATTTCATAGTATTATCATATTCCCAAGTAGCAAATTGTTAGGTAATCTATCATAAGAAATCATATTAACAGGAGTAAATCGAACCATCTCAGAGATCAATGGCTGGTGGGTAATTTGATAGGTAAAGATTTAAACACAATTAACGTCATGGGTGGATGTTATTTTTGTCTATGAGTATGAAATGTAATATTTTCAATTTAGAAACTCCACTTAGATCAGGATCAATCATTGCTTCCCAAAAATCTGTTAAAAATAGGCTTCACTTGTCCTACTTCTCGGATCATCAAAACGGAGAGTTTTTTCACTGCTTTGAATGTTAAAAATGTTCTTGATTTAAAACTTGTTCATGCTTGACTTATAAACACAAGCACAAGCTAAGGTGAATCACTGAACCAAAATCAGGTGCATGCTCCTATTTTCCACTTAAGAAAACCCCACAAATACCAGCGTGGTTCCGCAGTACAGATTATCTTAAATCGGATACGGACGGACGTGAAATATAAACTTTTGATTATGTGATTCTTAACCTCAACAAACGCAACTTGGCGGTATTAATTCCGAAGGTATGTTATCATTAAAGAATTATGTGTCAACATTACTATATGCACCTTTAAAATAACATCATAGAGAAATAAACCATCATAAGTAACATCGATGTGTGCTTAATATAACAGATACTGCAGCCTTTGAACGTGAATGAGTGGTTGAAATACTCGCTTTTTTACATGCCAGAGCTAGCTCAAATTAATATCTGTAACACATGATAGTCTGAGGAGGAATTGAAACCCTTAAGCGCAAAACATGTCGACAGCTACATGAATAAATTTCCAAGAATGACCGCAAAAAATTTCTGGCATACTTGAGAAGCCAAATTGTGCTTTCGACAAGAAACGAGAGAAAAAAAACGCTACAAACATAGCACTCCACTCACCTCTTCAAATCCGATAGCTACCAGTTGTTGAAGAAATTGCCTGTTTATGGAATCGGCAGACGGAGTTGAACATTCAGAAGGGGACGAGTATCCCGACTCACAAGTCCCGTGCACATACGGCTCTATACTGTTTCGAATCTCTGCCAGCTGTTGTGCGTAGCTCGACGGACGTTGGTTATTCAAGGGAAAATTCCGAACTGAATTCGTTAGATGTTGCGAAGTTGTACTCGAAGTTGGCGTTGTCGAGACGTTTTCAGTAAACGCCGCTAAAGTCCTTGTTTCTGTTAATTGTTGCTTTTGCTGAGCGTTCTCTGGTTTTCTCTTTAAGTGTTTCAAACTTTCTCTGATTTCCAGAAGCATTTTTTGGCTGTTTCCGACATATACTTCACGTTTCTGACGAGTTTTTTGTTCAGCCATGATTGAATTATCCAAACTTGTAAATTCCCTTCGATGTCAGCCTTTACAAATAACACCAAAAACGACACAAATGCTTTAAAATGCGATACCTTTTGAATGACACAACAAAATTCATCCACATTTAACATAAAGTGCGGCTTGTCTTGGCAATGACTTAAAGAATATGACGAGCGCTATGCATTCTTTTGTAAATTACGTTCAGTTGTCTGGTCTGCTAATACAAAAACAGCACAATTACGAAGTGATGGCCAATTGCTTGAAACCGAAATCAAACGACCCAAACCATCCTGTAGTCAATTTTGCCTTAAACGAGCAATACACATCTAAAATTGAAGGTTCAGATTTCCGACGACGCGGTTTAAAACTGTCTTCTCCTTTTGGCCAACCACTTATCATCACGCAAACTCCAAAATGATTCGCATTCCGGAAAAATCATTGAAGCGTTCTGTAGGAATATCAGTTGCTTTGCCGTTCATTTAGAGAGCTTCCGATCGCAAGCCAAGAAAATGTGGGGAATGTACAAAGTTTCAGCGAGTTTCGTGCAACGGTTTACACTTGTAAGTGTTCAATCGCGCCGTCTTTTACCTGGCAAAACAATATAATATTCAGTAAAACGAAATCTTACATTCTTATTGTTTGGTATGTGAATAGAATCTGTCATAAACCTTCGTTTTTTACACAAATTTGGCGTGTTAATTGACACATTCTTGTCGTGCCAAAGATTTAAACAGCACATTGATTGGTTAATTTGACCTGACGTCATCAGCAAATATGTGTCAGCGGACCTACTTATATTTTCAACTTTCTAAAAAGGCAGTGTTTAGAACCGTTTTTGATATGCGTGATTTTCGTTGCTAGCTTTTTGTGGGTTGAATATAAAGATTAGCCGTGTCAGGACTTAGTTTACAAGAAGGAACAAAAAGATACTTGCTTAATTACGTGGATTGTTGATTAAGGAAATAATTTTAAGAACAAATATATACGAAATATGAATGACAAAAAAACGCCTTCGGACGTGGTCGTGGCAAAGAGATCAATCGAAAACAATTACTGTTAAAATAGCGTTGTATTTATTAGCTACAAAAAATGAGTTATTCAACTTCTTTTTCAAAAGGAATTATATATTTTTTAAAACAAAACAGGCGCTGTATCAAAAAAAGATAACATATAGCACGGTAATACCATTTTATTTTTAACTATTAAACGTTTTTGAACATGTCCTTTCAAATTTTTTTATAAGCAAAGGCAATAATTACTTAGACCAATTAGCAACTTACGTGAAATATATGAACTTCAACTTTGCTCCCAAAAATAAACTTTTGCCCCTTTTACCAACCATTAAAATTTAACTTTATGTCAAATAATAGGTTTCCATTCACTTTCGTTATTATAAGACAGATTAAGAAGTTCTCTTTCATAGGCTGGCGTGATTCGTATTTGCGAAGAACGTGATTGATTTGAGAATGGAGTCAACTGTCGTAAACAGGAAAAGGAGCGGAAACTAATTTCTACTATTGAATTCTACTACTACACTCAAATGGCTTCTATTCTTCCGCTTCTAGATAGTCATAGAAACTTTCGTAGTAAATGATAGTTTTGAAGTGTTTTGAGTAGATAATTAAACCGCTGAAAAAATATTACATTGTCATAGTACTTTTTTCCCTCAATGTTGAATAACAAAAGGGGGTGTTCATTGTCATAGTATTTTTTTCCCTCAATGTTGAATGACAAAAGGGGGTGTTCAAGAAGGATACGCCTTATTGATAGGGAACCAGGAAATATATCTTTGTTACAATGCAATTATAACTTCCGCTGTAATACGACAGTTATACAAGGCTGTTATACGGGATTTGTGCAGGCCGAGTTAACTGAGTCAAATTTATCCAACATATATAAAAAAACTTTTCAGTTAAATTTGA
>JAOBRB020132408.1:0-13333 GCA_027575285.2 Zoanthus pulchellus
TCTCCGGAAATTACAATATTATCATAGGAATCGCAAGCATAGTCAAGAAATAGATTGAACTTTTCCAACCAGTTTTCGGGTTTGTTGTCCGGGTCAGGCCAGTAGATGCTTGAGAATAAAATTTTTTGATTGCAGTTTGTGATGACTTCGGAGGAAACTATCTCCATCTGTTCGGATAACTGTAATAATGCCGGGTCTGGCAGAAATTCAGAAGCAGATTTGAATGACTCTGTTTTGATTGCGATAAGAACACCCCCGCCCGCTCGTCCTTCCCGGTCTTTCGTAAAGACAGTGAAACTAGTGGGAAAGAGCTTGTTGTTCTTGATGTCCTGATTCAGCCAGGTTTCGTTTACTAAAACCACATCCGCATTTTCGCTGTACGCGAGGTCCTGAACACGATGGAGGTTGCTAACATACGTGGTCCCGGATTTGTCAAAACTCTTTATACTTCTTGCGTTCAGGCTTAGACATTTGATGTTAGATTGAGACTGAGATGTTGCCGCATTCATCATATTCGTAGCTGCTGGGCCTAGATTTGCTGAAATATCCCCGCAGGCTAGTAGAAATAAAGAAACGTTCAACTCTGCGACGAGTATAAGCTTGAGATATTTAATGAGAGTGCTTGTTTTTTTTTGTTCCCGGCATTGCCGCCATCTTGCTTTTCACTGAGGACTTCGAGTTATGGAGTAGTACTTCGTATTTTGCGGTTGATGTTACTCTTACAGCATGCAGAGCATTTAATTCACTTCCATGACTACTTAGATTTGATTTTCTTGAGTCAGGAATATGGATATATTTCAAGATGAAGAGTAAAACGTAACCAACTGCGAGCTTTCTAAAAACACCTCTGACAGCCGCCATAACTTATTCTATAAGTTCCTTTTCTATTTTGGCGTATCGAGTTTCAACATCAGTGAGGGCCCGCGATTCATAATCAATTGGCTGCTTGTTTTGCATTAACAATCTACCGAGTCCTATATAATTTTGAGGTATCACATGCTTTAAGCACTGGCTGGTTAACATCATAGAATGCAAGCAAAGGCGTTAGGTTGACTGTTTTTTCTTTTATGGAAGGCTTTTTCTTGTACTTTAGTCTAGCAGAACTCATTTTCTTGTTCTAGCAGACCTCGGATTGGAGCTGACATTAAACAGACCTGTTGAGAATGAATTTCGGGAGGTAATTAACTCTGACAAACAGGCGCTCAACACTCTTCTTTTTGACAAGTGGAGGCATCTCCTTTATGGCTCTGACCTTTTCTTGGTCTGGTTGAATCCCGTTCTCAGGACTAGACCATTTTTGACTCCACGGACAATTCTATCTCTAAAAAGATCATCTTCGAGTTCTCCGTAGCCACAATTTTTGGCGATAAATTTTAGTTCTATGTCATATTCATCTATTGTTTGATCGGTTGTCTTGCACGTGACTTTTTAAATGCATAAACCACAACCACGAGGTTCAAGTTTTCCTATTTGAAATTGTCCGCTGACCATTTGTGCAATTTTTAACATCTGTTCTGGGCAGTCTAACCATATTACTCAAGTACATTAACATAATTAACTGCAACTCCTGGGTTCAAACGCAGCATCCTTTGATCTTGCTGCTTTTTCCGTCAAAATGATATACCCCGAGTTGAAAAACTGTCAATCAAAAAAGTTTCATGCCGCTAATGCGTAATAAATCTCAGAAAGCCAACGGTCGCCACATTGAATATAATATGACAAAATCATGTCTAAACTGCGCTACTTAATGCTAGTTATCTCGTTAGGAATGTATTAGGACGATGGTTTCCGTCTATTTACGGATTTGAAGCTGTGGACACGGCATTGAGGGGTCGGCTAATTCTTTTACTATATATCGTGGAATGTTCAAAGAACTTGAGTCTTTATTCCAGTGCAGTAATAGTCGCAGGACTTCATCCTCAAGTATTGTACAAAGGCTGGGAAGATTGTTGTACTTTGCTTAACGCGAATAAACAAGTTTACGGTGAGCTATTTGTGTCATACGTCTTAGTTGTCGGAGAGCCGCCAAATGTCGCATAATGTGGTAGCCATTTTGTATTCGCCGCTTTCTCGCGATGTCAAATTTGAATTGCCCTATACATGATTCTTCCTGTTAATACCTTGAATATCTGTAATTTTTGATTCGGCTAGTAAATAGCTAGATCAACTTAGTCTATAAAATTTTACAATATCTTTACGAACTTCACGTTTTCAAACAAACGCTGCAGCCTAGATACAGATTTAGTTAATTTTTGTTATAATTCTTTATTTTTTCTTAGTATTTCGCTTTTCTACAACCTAAATTTATGTAAGAAATACATTTTTTATAGTTTAACTCATTTATAAAGCGAAAGTTCGATTGAAGAAAGAACAAAACAAAATAAATACGGACTTTGTAAAATGTTCATTATTCAAATTAAAGCAAACTGTCAACTTCCATGAAATTAAAAACAAGATTCTTTCAACCATGAAAAGGTCTCCAGCGTACCGTTTGCAAATTAACAGTTCTCATGTGTACAGTTTTTACAGAACTGATAAAAATTAATTTTATGATAGGAAATAGTTCTTGGTTTTTGTAAACTTCTATTTGACAATCACTATAAATTTTCTAGCGGTATCGAATTCTTGAATTTTTAAAATGAGCAGACATGAGTTTAATAATTGATAGTTCCCCAGCTGAGCAGTAATCATATTGACTCGGGTCCAGGCCCTGCTGCGTTCCGCCCTGGTTCAAACCTGCGATAACAGTCCTCGTATGGAATACTTTAAACAGGTCGATCATTAAACACAATTTACTTTGCTTCCTGGGTTGAAACCATTAACTACATTCAGTCCTCAGGAGTAATTAAACCGACGATCGCACAACATAATTACTTTTTTGACCGCTGGGTTTAAACCAATCTATTGTCAGGGCTAGAAAGAAATAAGAGAAAAATAACATATATAGCCCTTCGTGGGAATCGAACCCCACATCTTCGGTTTACTTGTCCGACGTGTTAACCACTACACCACAAAGACCAACAACGCTGGTAACGCAGCTGGACATTGTTATGTAGATTGTAACTGTAGGGGTTCCCAGAGCGTTATTTTTCTCTATTGGTAAGTTGAACACTGTAAATTTAAGATACGCATATATGGTAATATGAGTAGGTAAATGTAACAGAAATGCATTCGGTATTTAAAGATATAGAAAGAAATAAGAAAAAAATAACATATAATTATGGCCCAAGGTGGGAATCGAACCAGTCAGGGCTACTTTAATATGCACACATTAATTTCATCACATTTTAGGTCGAGCATCGCGTCCGCAGCCTGAGCAATGCATATGATTCTAGACCTGATCTTGTAATATTACTTGCAAATCACACTTCCTTAGAGCTAACACGTTTATTTCCGATAGGGAGGACGGGCTTTGACCTTTATTTCCAATAATTCACTTTGGCGAGTAACTTAAAATGGACCGTACGTAAATTGAAATAGCCGTGAGAGCAATGAATTTTCCGCAAGGAAATTTATTTAGCTGTGAGAAGACTTATTTGCCGTTAGCAAATTTATTTTGCTGTGATACTTTTGGGCGATTGTGAGAATGCTTAAAATGACTATCAAGGAGATAAAAAAAAAATAAAATCATGTTTGCAAGTTTCCGAGTGGTTCCAGCTCAACAGACGTTCTATTAATTATTCTTCTCGCGTGTGAAAAATATATTTTTTGTTTCCGTGATATTAACAACTGTTTCTTTTGACAGATATCCTGCAAGGTCAGAGTCGAGTGGACGAATACCAATCAAAAAACCTGGCGTGAAAAGGAAAGCCAGAGATTTTATGCGGGTGTTAAGGTATAACACAATCTTTTCTTTTTAAAATCTCATGATTACATAATTAGAACAATCTCAGTCTATTGCTCTCATATTTTCCGTTTTTCTATCCTAATTAGAAAGTGGCGCTTATGTCGATAATGGGAAAATTGATAACAAATATCAGCCTACGCGTTTGGCTATATCACTGGTAGTTCGCGCCTCATACATACATACAAGAATACATACGTACATACATACATACTTTATTGTAAGCTCCAAGAAATGGGTTTTTCAGTTACAAGTCAATAATTAGAAGATGTAATAATAAATACATTTAGCAAGGTGATTCGTTTTTAAAATTGCAGAGATCATTAATAGATAAGTGAAAAGCAACTATACAAACATAATTACAACAACTAACAACTAAAAGTAAAACATCATTTCATTGATTCAGATCCATTCAGGTCTTTGGATTTACTGCATATTACAAGTTACATATGATTATGACACATTTCAGAACTTAAAATAGCAAACAAAATTCTCTAAATCTGTGTGGCATCAGTTGCTTGTTCTAAATCTGCTAAAAGAGAATCAGCACTGTATGTCATATGCCCCCAAAGTACCTTAATCACTGAATAACATATAAATAAATATATATACATAATCAAATGGTGGAGAGGCTAATGCTATTGAAAAAATGCTCAATACACACAAAGAGTGTAGAGCTAACTATACGAATTAAGAAAACAGAAAGACAAGGTTTCTGTTACTCCGAGTTTCGTGCTCACGCACTCATCAGACAGTATTTAATGAAGAACAATCTGTTGCAATAGTATACTATATGGCTCGCATGAAAACTCTCTCTTAAAACTACAAAGAATCCAGAACACCGACGCACGTCTTGTCTTCAAAACCAAGAAATCTGCCGGACCATGTTACACCCATCCTCATAGCTCTCCACTGGCTTCCAATAAAAATACAGCGGCAGCATTGTCTTCAGGATCTTAGTTATAACCTTTAAAGAACTAAATGGCCCATCACCCAATTATATCTGAAAACTCCTTCATCAATACCGGCCAAACAGATCTCTCCGCTCCTCGACCCGTAACCTTCTGTCAGTACCAAGTACGCACACCACCACTCTCTTCCAATTGAAATAAGTCTCAGTACCTCTTTGAAATTATTCGAATCGTCTCTTAAAATTTTCCTTTTTAAACAGTTTATTGGCAATTAGTCTGCAAAATACTGATATTGTATTTTGTAATTAATTTTTTATTTTTATACTTTTTTGTTTTTCAATTGTAAGAGCATTAAGCTTTGATAATGTGCATTATTATTATTATTATAGTGATTATTATTATTATATTATATTAATATTATATCATTAATAACAATAATTATTATAATAACAATTATTATTTTTATTAATAATAATAATAATTATTATTATTGTTATTATTAAGCAAAGATGTCGCAGACTTGTGTTTTGATTGCAAAGGGGAAGAATGAACTGTGTGGTAAGAAATGTATGGAGGAGTTTTGTACAAGGCACAAGAGTATGCGGAGTAGGAGTTCTAGTTGATTATCAATGCAATTATGCGCTAAATGTGGTGGATCTGTTCTTAAATACAAACTCAAATGTATTAGAGAAAAAGCATAGAAGAATTATGGTATGGTGTTAAAAGAGCTTAAAACTGTTTATTCATTATCTAACAAAAAGATTTTCATTTAGAGAAAAAAATCGTATTTTATATATTTGCATGTTAGATAAAGTCACGCTTAAGATCTGATAAGAGGAAATGGGATTGGCAATATCGCTAAAGAGGCAGAGGAAGCAGCCAGTAGTCACCAATTGAGAACATTATATAGACTAACAAAGACACTGTATGTATAATGAGAAAAGCGAAAAAAACATTTGCCGTTCTCGATAAAAACGGAAATACCTTAAGTAGTAAGGAAAAGATCATTGCTAGATGGACTGAGCACTTTGATAAAGTACTTGATCGAGAAAAACCATCCAATCCAATAACAGTAAGAATGGATTCGATTATTCGATTTTTCTGGTGCCATAAATGAAATAGGAACCAAAGAACCAACAAAGGAAGAAGTAAAGTCAGCAATAAAAGATCTGAAAAAATGGCAAAACACCAGGCATTGCTTAGATATTGAAAACTGGTGGAGAATCTTCAATCGATAAAATACACCTGTTGTTGCAGAGCGTATGAAGAGAAGAATTGACTCCATCTAAACAGGGAATTATCATTCATATTACCGGGGAAAGGAGACCTCAAAAATTGCAAGATCTCAAGAGGGATAACCCTACTGTCAGTTGTGAGGAATGGTGTAGAAAAGAGATTGCGAGATGAACAAGCAGGATACAGGAGAGCATCGAATTTTAGTCATTTCTTTTCTTCATACATGTAAAAACATGTTTCGAAAAGACTGCTGAAAATACGGGGTCAATTTTTTTGAATAACATTTCTAGTTTTTGTGTCAAGTTTAACTTATTGAAATCAAAAAGATGATAAAACAGGGTAAACAATTTTTCATGCCTTTACTCGACATCCCTGGCGGTTAGCGGTCGCAGATAAAGATGGCGGCGAATTTTACCCTCCTGAATTCTGAAACCTTAAATCTGAATTTTCTTGAAATCTAAACCGATTTCTGCTTAATTTGTTTTTGTAATTTGTGTCCTTAGTTATGTTTTGTTAATATTTTACCATGAGTACTTTTACGCTGGATGAACTTAAATCAGTCCTAGTCGAGACAAAGTATGACGACATTATTCTATTTTGTCATAAATTACAGAAACATTTCCTGGGTTATCATAAGATAGCATTAATTAATAAAATGACAAACTTATCTTAATAGTAACTTTTTGGCAATATATTCCTTTATTCTGATTTGTACAATAGGACTTTCATTATCTTTCCTAAGGAATATTTTGGCATTTGAGGTCCAGATGTAAGTATAGCCCCAGTTACTTTTTCACCTTCACACATGCCTTAAACAGAGCCTTATTGGTTTCAGTGAGACTCTCGTTTAGGTAGATTTTATTTGATACTTTGTATCCGAGATCCTTGATTGTTAGATCTTTTAGATTCTTTACATCACATCGAACGAACCTTGCAATGATTGCAGGTTTGGACCGCTTCCTTTATAGTTCTTACTGGCTGTCATACGATGGCTAACCGAAATATCTTCTACACTGATATCTAATATCATCAACTTGCCAACTTTAGAAACTATCTCATTAGCAACTTCAGCCTCTCTATTTTTTGGGAGAGGGATACTATGGGTTTCTACACATTTTCGGCGTGAGTTTTGCTCTTTATCGTTAAACTCCACTGCATGTACTTAACTTTATCTTCAAGTGTACGGATCGTAGATCTCAGGATTTTGTTTTCCGCTACAAAGTTCCGCTGTATCTTTTTATTCTTGGCTAATGTACTCAATACCTCTTCATATTTATCATTCGTAAAGTCTAAAAACTTTTTAATCGACTCAAGGTTCTCTCTTAGATCCTTTACTTCGTTTATGAGTGGCGCCAATGTCTCGACTGGAACTGATTTCAGTTCATCCAGCGTAAAAGTACTCATGGTAGAATATCAACAAAACATAAGGACACAAATAACAAAAACAAATTAAGCAGAGATCGGTTTAGATTTCAAGAAAATTCAGATTTAAGGTTTCAGACTTCAGGAGAGTAAAATTCGCCGCCATCTTTATCTGCGACCGCTGACCGCCAGGGATGTCAAGTAAAGGTATGAAAAATTGTGTTACCATGTTTTATCGTCATTTTGTATCACAAATCCTGTACAGCATTCAAGCTGGGTCCAATATTTCTTTCTAAAGAGTTCTTGATCTTTTTAAAAGGTGTAACATTTTGGGTTTATTGTTTATGGTTATGAAGGAACATGGCCTTTCGCTGAATCTCCGCGATGTTAAAAAGACCGCCATGATGAGCACGTGTTGTGCATGTGTGTAACTGAGGAAGCTTTGGGAATTTATTAATCTCTTTCTATTCCAAATCAGGCACAGTTTTTAAACACTGTGCCCAGTATTTTTTGCTCAAGACTTTCTTAAGTTTTTCCAAGAATTAAATAAGGTTTCGAAAGATATTTGCTGAACTGCTAAAGCATTCAGTGCATGGAAGACAGTTACGATGTGCGCTTGAAGTTTGATTGTTTTTTGTCAGTAGAGCCAGGGTGAGTTATTTTTCTTTAATTTAATCTATTTTGCACAACTGTCTAACTGATATTTATTGCAACAAAGTTTGCTCCACGTAGTTATTTGCAGTTTCTTGTCATACTTTCAAAACATAATTATATGCCGTTGAGTTAGCATGTTTGTTTGTGTAGCTTGAGTCTGATTGTTGTCCTTTGTCACGACTTTCTAAGTTTAGAAAATCTGCCAAAATACCCATCAGCGTACGTCAAAGGCTGCAAGGTTCTTACTTGCATTATCCAATGAGCCTCTCTAGTTAGTAATTTGCTATCTACATTAGTGGAATCGTTAACTTGTTCAATACACACAAAAGAAAAGTTTTCCAAACTATGTTCAGTGTCACTAAAGTGAACAGCTACTTCACAAGTTTTCCTGTTTTCCTTCATTGACGACTAATGATTTCAAAAACAAATCTTAAACCGATTGGTCGGTTGTAGAACCACCATACTGTAATTTACATTTATTATAACTAGCTAAATAAATGACGTTCTCTGAAATACAACTAAGTGACTCTTTAATGGTGTATTTTTGGCCTGTAACAAAACTTTCAAAATAATCGGTTTCCTAAAAATAATTAGGGCAAGGATCACATACACCTGCATTGGCATTTAAAGCAATCAGCGATTTGCACTTGTATTACTTTGTTAGGTTTGCACTTGCAAGGTGCAAGCAGATCTTAAATAATTTTTTGTCCTTCCAAAAGCCGGCATGATTGTTTTTGATGGAAAAATGCTTTGCAGTTCTGGTGTGTTGAGCAAAGACAAGTGTTGATGAAGAATTTTGGAAATGTTTGGCAATATAGGGTTATAAGCTAGTGACTAGTAGGATTACTTTTTTCTTAGTCTTAGGCTTGGTTTCCAGTAGTAAATCAGATCTATTGATATTGAGGGCTTTGTTAAACTTATTTTCAATCAAAACCAAACGTGTTCCTGTGATATGCCAATAAAGATATATCATTTGCACAGTGCCTTAAATTGACATGCCATAGTCCGCAAACCGTTGTGGTGGACGTCTTGTCCTCTGAGGTCTTGTTGAAGTAGAAATTCCTCCGTGGAAGGTTATTGTTGATTTATCGGATGTCACTTGAGTCTTTGACAGTTGGTGTTTCTTCAAGGTGTTATTTGATCATCCCTGTTTATTAACTACTTCACCTCAGAAGTGTTTTTATTATATTGACTTCCCTCTTCATTTTCAACAATGACACTGCTTCTCGTTTTTCTAACAAAAATAATTGGCTTAGTGTCAAATTTTGTAGTAAACTTATTAGTCTTTTCTTGTTTCATAAGGACTTTGTCTCCTGCTTGAATATTTGATGGCATTTCACCTCTGTGATGGTCTTCTCGCTCTCTGTCTCTGTCCCGAAGTTCTTGGTCATGTACTGGTGACACTGACAGATCTACGATCTTTTCTCTTATCCTTTTATTGAAGAGTAATTCCACTGGGTTTCTCCCAGTTACGTTGTGTGGCAATGCTCTATAAAAGTTAAATACTTACTGAGTTCACATCTCAGTCCATGTCTTCAATTCAGCCTGTGCATTTTAGAGTCTTTTTAACAATAATTTGTTCTGCCATTCAACCTCCCCATTTGCTTCTGCTCATTTTGGCGTTATTTTGCAATGTGTGATTCCATTCCTCTCACAGCACTTTTTTAATTCATTGACCTAAACTGAGGTTTGTTGTGACGTAATGGTGAAAGGTAGTCCATGACCGCTTAAAGTAGTCCCAAGACAATCTATAATTCTCTCAGCATTGATTGACAGCATTACTTCAATTTCATAGTATCTGCTATAGTAATCAACTATGACAAGCGAGGAATGAACTGATGACAAGGGTTCCATACGATCAACAGCCATGCAAGTCTTGCCATAGACCATCAGGTAAGGTGGTGGGTTTTAAGGGTTCTTGTGGGTTAGGCTTTGATACAAGCTGGCACCCATAGCAGCTCACTACGGCAATATCTCTCTGCAGCTTTGTCAGCTCCAGGTCACCAAACCTTAGTTCTCAAACTTTTGCTTTGTTCCTACCATTCAAAATGGCCTTCCTGTTCTAGAGCTAAAGTTTTTCCTCTCAATTCTATTAGAACTAAAATTCGATTTTTTCGAAGTACTAGTTTGCCGATAATACAATTTTCCTGCTACTGGTAAGTACGGTTTACGTTTGTCAAAAAAGCCCCGTCTCAATGGCTTTTCTTACTTCTGCAAGTTCTTCATCCTTTGCAGATGTTTGCTCTATTTCTTTTGTAGTAAGTGCATTAAGTGTTGAATTAACTACTACACATATGACATAGTCTTCTGTTCTTTGTACATGCATTGTGTTTTCTGCTTTCTGAGGTAACAATCTGGAGAGAGGGTCTGCAATGTTGTTTTTGCCAGGTGAATAGACAGCTTTGAAAGTTTGCTGCAAACGTAGCAAACATCGTTCTACTCTACTGACAACATGGACCGCGCAACCGTGTGGACTGTGTGGGCTATAGCTTCACCACTTTTTTGCCCCAAGGCATTTAATTTCTATCAAAGTATAGATGATCGCAAAAACTGATCCCATGGTGCCTTATCTTTGCCTACCAAATTGTGCTACGTGAGTACATTGAGGAACTAACAATTCAACGTTTCAGTTTAACTATTTTCTTCTTTTTCGTAGTTTATACTTTCGTCATTCAACTTTCCTCGTGCAACATTCAAATTTTTGCCTTGTACATTCACCTTTAAGTACGTAATATTCAAGTTCACGTTCAAGTTCAACGGGTTGTACATTAAAGTTTTTGCGTGCAACATTGAACATTTGCCATTCAAGTTTTTGCTTTCAAAATTTGACTTTACGTATTTCACTTGTAAGTATGCATTGTATATTCAACTTACTTTTTAAATTGTAGTTTCGTCCGGTAGTTATCACCTATGCATGGTAATCATTAGACATCGAATATTACTTTCATAAAAATTGAGAAAAAAGGTTTAAGATTAGAGGGTTAAATACGTTAAAACCTGCAGAGAGCTAAAAACAGCACGTGCTGCCAGACAGTCTCAGGCGCATCACAGTATGAGACGCCAGAAGCCAGAAGCCACAAGCCAGGGGTTGAACATTGAATTGAGGATTGAATATTGAATATTGAAAGTGGGGTTGAATATTAAAAGGAAGTTTAACATTGAGCAAAGTGTGGAATGTTGATTGGAGGTTAAACATTGAAAATTTTAGGGGTTCAGTATTGAAAGGGGAGTGAATGTTGAATAAGTTCGATTCTTAAATTGATTATTACTACAGTTGGCTTGCCATATTCTATTAGAATAAAATATAATATACAAACCTTTATATAAAAATTTGTCCACACAAAATAATGAAACTTGTAGCAATTACTACCGCAGACGCATTTTAAAATATCGGCCTTACTACCGGTAGTCCGCCATTGATGACCTTATATCCTGGGAGTGAGCCCAAATTTCAGAAATTATATATCAACAGAATTATCCCATTCCAAAACAACCTTACAAAAGGAGCCTTCCAAAGGGTTTTGGCAAAATCGACATTGCTCCAAAATTATCAGAAATGTAACATTCTTGTTACAACGACAGATTCTGATGGAAAAAAAGCGACAGCAAAATTTATATTTTTATTTCTACAAAGAGATATACTTTCACTTTCTTATTTCAACATCTCCAGCGACCACATTAGCACCACTCTAAATCTTCTCTTTTGTCGATGATATATTTTTTCTTGTGTAAATTCAGTGATATCATTTTATAAAATAGACAATTGCTTTTTTGTGGCGTCATAGAGAACAAAACTAAAGCTGTTATGGCTGTGGAGAACATGTGTTCCATTGGAAGTGCACCGATAATAACATTAATTTCGGTAATAACTTATTTACTGCGCTCTGTCGGATACATAGAGAAATTTCAAATCTGAGTAATTTTAGGCTTGCTCAAGACGAAACCTACGATGTTGTAAAATATTGTTACTTTTTGCTAATCGGTTCTAAAACCCATGTTGTTATAATTGAACGCCCCGCACACTAAGGGATTACGTTGTTGCAAAATGGTTGTTATTAATAAATAAAAAGTTGACATTTTTTTGAGTACTCTATTTATTGGAAAGTTACAGCAAAGTGTCATAAGTACGTGGGAGCTTGTATGATTGTGAAAAGTTTGTACAGCAATTTCAACACAATTACATAGAAATTTGTTATTTACACGTTCAACGATAGCGATCAGTAAAAATTCAATCAAGATGGCCGAGAAAAAACATGTTTAACAAGCCTAGCCATCAATTATTGATCTAGATCTCAAACAGCAAATAACTGAAGAAAGTTTCTAATGAGATTCAAAATTTACCTAGTAACTGTCGAGAAAGAAAAGAAATCTGATAAACTGAAGGCAAACCTTATTCTTAATTATGCC
Source organism: Zoanthus pulchellus (assembly GCA_027575285.2). Classification (NCBI taxonomy): domain Eukaryota; kingdom Metazoa; phylum Cnidaria; class Anthozoa; order Zoantharia; family Zoanthidae; genus Zoanthus; species Zoanthus pulchellus. The sequence continues at coordinate 12,415 of JAOBRB020132408.1, forward strand.
GGCAGCGGTGTCATTAACGAATATAACCACTTCGTTAATTTGCTGTGGAGACGAGAGCTCTGATGATTTAATCATTTTTTGTAGAAAATTCGAAGTGCTTTGCGGAGGAGCAAGAAATGTAGATTATGAAAGACTTGTGTTTGATCGGCCCTGCCTGATGAAGGAGAACGGTTTAACAGTTTTGTAAGTAACATGAAAAGACTTGCCCTCACGGGTGAACATGGAACTTAAAAATATTCACTGATACGGGATAAGATGGTTGGTTGGGTTATTTCTGATGAACTTAAAGGCGAGTTACTGAAGAAACTAGATCATGAGATGCAATCTGCTTATGATACAGGAACTGATGTTTCAGTAATTCCATATAAGCTGTAAAGGAAGATATCGAAAAAAAACATTATAAGCCTTGCTAAATTAATATAGAACAGGATGGCGTATCAGTGAAGTAGGAAGGGCATATACCAAGCGTATCATCAATGTTAATCGTTGACGAGAGAAGAAGAAATTGAATCAGTCATGAAAAAAGACAGCGAACAAAAGATCAAGTAAGAATTTGCATAGATCCAAGAGACCTGAATGCTGCATTAAAAATGATTCACCACCCCATGGTCACTGTTGCAAAAGTTGCAAGCAAACTAGCCTCATTTGTCACATCGTTTTCATCGTCGGTTAAATTTTGGCTTTCTTCTGATTCTGATTTAATTCTATTTTGGGTTCTTATTGGTAAGGTTAAGTTGCAAATTGATCATCGAAAATCTCTTCATTACTTAAGCTGTTTGAGTCCCTAAATCTTGAACTAGCATTGTGTCATCAGAAATTATTTAAGAATCGGTAGTATTGATTAAAAATAGGCAGTCGAGAACTGCATGTGGCTACTGCTGTAATTATTTAGAATGTTGTAGTAAAACAAATCATACTC
>JAOBRB020132517.1:2500-13330 GCA_027575285.2 Zoanthus pulchellus
TGCACAAAGGAGACCAAAATACGCTAGCAAAAACGTAGGTAATGGCATTGTATAAAGCAAGTGGCTTCAGGACTTAAAAGACAAAACATATTTTTGTTTTCAGTTTGACTGGTTGACATTTCTTCAAACAATGTTTGCAAAAACAAACTATACAGTCTCTGAAGATGAAGAAATTGGAGTTTTTGCTCTGTACTACTTGAAAAACTTGACAAATCTTCTCACCCAAACCCCTAAAAGGTAAACGCCAAACTAATTTGACATTTGAAAGCTTCGTATGTCAAAGTTTTGTTTCTGATCAACAATATATAGGTAGACGTATTACAGTTGCAAGGCGTATCTGAAAATCTTCTTTTTATGGTACACGTACAGATCTAGACTTCTTTGTATTTACGACTTTAACCCTTTCACTCCCAATCAGTTTATCAACACTCAACTTCTCCTTACATAACAAATACAAAATAGGTTATTTGGTATTGAGAAAATGAGAACTGATCAAACAAAGCGAACTAATGAAGACAACAAAAACGTATCCAGAACTCAGAGACAAACGTTTAATTTGTAATTAATACTCAACGTAGCTAACAGTAAAAATTGTAATGTGACATAATATTCACGACTTCCGGAATTATTAACCTCCGGTGGTTAATGCATTTGTGGTAAATAGTCGGATTTCTCGCCTTTCACGTGACGTACTTTTAGCCAATCAGATTCTGTAACAAATAAACTTTGAAACACGCTATATAATAAATTATTTTATCTCAGCATGAAACGTTAACTACGCACATTAGTGACTGCATCTAAAAATGTGAATACATGCGAGTTTTAATCCTATAAAGTTTAGGGATAATTAATTTCATATGTCTTTTTACGCTACTAAAATACAACATGTTTGTATTAATTTGTTATCAGATCCATCGCTAACTATGTGATGTGGCGAGTAGTTGGTACGAAATACCTTTCATTAAGCAAGAAATTTCGTAATTTCTATAAAAGTTACGCCCTTCAGTTGTACAACCGCTGGTCGGGTGGCATGGTGAAAAAGGAAGAATGTGTATTCCAATTGCAGTTTGTGTCGTGGTTTGGAATGCCGCTGGCCAAAGTGTATGTTGATCGCAAATTTTCAGAAAACAAGAAAAACCAAGCAAGTAAACTCATGAAAGCATTTTCTTTGTCCTTCAGTCTACTTCCTTCTCCTTCAATAGGGCGCGTTTTTTTGTTTGTGTGTGTCTGCCAACTTGTCAAACTCATAGGGTCGGTTTACATATCTGCATCTATTCCTGTTTATCTGTTTAGCTACTATTAGTCATGTAGTATATCTAAATCCCTAATAAGTTAACTTTTGACTGAATATTTAACTATCTGGGACATTAAACACTAGGGATAGCGACTCTGCAATACATTGGTATTAAAATTATATATAACACAACTACGCGTGCGCAGCTTAGGTGCCTAGGAAGTAGCAGCAGTGGACAGCTGTTTCGCTCTTATTTGAGCTCGTCAGCACTGCATAGCCAGGCTACTGATGAAGGACACTAAGTCCTTGTATCTAGCAGCCGTAACTCCCAAGGCGGACCTAATGTTGTAGGTCTCTTTAAATCTCAGTCACCACATCATAAATGCACAACGTAGTTAACGGATACCCTCTTCACATACCGTCCAGAGAAAAAGGTATTTGGCAAATTTTGGTCATCAACAGATACCTTGGGCCCTAAAGTTAAAAGTTATTCTATCTACGTTTGCGGTAAAGCACAGTTTATACAACTTATATTATCAATTCTGATACATAAGAAGTTTAAAAAGTTTCAAATAGATATCGTTCGATTCGATTTCAATTATTAATAAAGAGTTGATTTAATCTTTCTACCGTATAGCTGACGGAAGGCCTACTAACTAATTGGGGACACCATCTTTACCACTCTTTAAGGTAGACGGAGACCTTTCACATTACAGACACACACACATCAGCACAAGTATAACAAGTATAACCCCTTAAGGGGCCTACGGTTGAAAGTCCTTATCCTAGAAGATGTGAATGTCTAACCATTTACAGATGTCAAAGCGAAGACAGCACTTTCCACTCAGATCCTGAGTACTGGTCCCGCCGGGAATCGAACCCGAGCCCCCCGCCCCCTCCCTCCCCAACAAATTGGCTAATGAGCAACGGTCTATGAACAAGCACTAACCCTTTTTTTTTCTTTAAGGCCAAAAAGATAATGGATGATGTGCGAGTAGCATTCATTGAAAACCTGGAAAACCTAGACTGGATGGAAGAAACCAGCAAGAATCTTGCAAGGGTTAAGGTTAATTATAGTTAAAAAATGTGTTGATTTTAGATCCCGTCAGCCAGCAATTCTTTTGAGGAAACACCAATAGTCTTTACACTCTAAGCCCCTTAGTTGGTCAATGATTGCGCATATTATTCTCAGAAATTTTCTCTTTATCGAAGTATATCTTTTTCTACTGCTTCGCTGTAAAACAGTTCTTAACATCCCTGAGGCTGAACGCAAGTTTAGTTTTCACTTTTTCAAAGCCAACACCCAAAATGAAACCGCAGTCGGGTTAGCCCAGTTGCTAAGGCGCCAGTCTGCTAGGAGAGTATTTCTAAATTCAAGTCAACTTACTCCTTGTTACTTTTATAGGCAGAGGGAGTCATTGAGCATATCGGATATCCCGACTACCTTGACGACAGAGAAACATTAAACAAGCAGTACGAGAAAGTAAGTTTTTACTTTTTTCTTTTACTTTTTTTATTATCTATATTATGTTTATTTTTTGCTATGGTTATTGGGGACTGTAAAGCAAACATGCGGTTTACGCAATATCATAATCAATATAGAGTTTGGTTAACAAAAGAAAAGAGAAAAAAATAATGGACATTTTTTTAATTAAAGATGCCGCTAACTTCAGATTTTGCAGTGTACATGTACCTTTTATGTTGTTAAAAATATTCAAAATACCAAATGCTAAAAAAGAATCTGTCAGTATCATATATCGTACATTACACTCGAACTGTATATTTTAGTTACTCTGATGAAGACTGCAGTTGCAATCGAAAAGTCAGTTGTTTTAATTTTTCGATTTCTAAATTTTTATCCAGATCAGTTTCAATGTTTTTAATAAACACCTTTTACCATATCATGGATACTGATCGCCCATCTAACATTTACAATATCATATACATATTGTTGGAAAATGCATGCACTATCTTAAAAAAAACATTTGTTTTCATAAATTGATATCAACTGTATCGTTGGGAAAACTATTTCCTGACACGATCTTTACCATTCTAAGTTGGACGGAAATCTGAACCTTTAACATCACACATAATAAAATAAACACGATGCGAAACTCTAACGATTTGTAGTTGATAAGTCGAAGTTAGCATCCTGAGTGCTAGGCCTCGTCCACACAACACCGTTTTCAAATGAATTCTTTTGTTCCGTTTTCAAAAAGAGTCGCGACCACAATAACCGTCTTCGCACCGTTTTCACCAGTCCACATTACAACGCGCACTCTGTAATGAAATGCGCTATCTATTATACTTAATTTACACTTGAGTAGACTGAATCCCAGTCGAGTTGTTGTGGTGACGTCAGTGTATTCAGATAGCACGTTTTTGCCGTCCACACTAGGAAAACATTGCTTTCAAACCGTATCGTTTACAAATCGTTCCACTCTGGAGAGCGTATCGGATTGAACCGTTTTCGGTCATTGTATTCGGTTTGTAGTGTGGACGATAGCCGTATCCAGAACAAAGCAGTTCCGTTTTCCTTTGAAGACGGTGTAGTGAGGACGGGGTCTGTTCGGACTCAGTTCCAACAGGTTTTCTGTACAACAGACCGGTACCTTACAAATAAAAACCAGGTAATGATCAAGTTGAAGTAGAAAAGTTAAAGGAAGGATCTCTTAGAAATAATATCAGAAGCTCCAGTAGAGCGCCATTTTAGATCTTGACCAGCCAAAAAAGAATTCTAGTAAGGATGCATGCACAGAAGCGCATCATTGAATACCAAGTTTTAGATTCTACGCGAAAAGAAAAAGAAAACAAAAGAAAAAGAAACATCAAATGCTTTTCATAATAGTTAAAATGGCCGATCCAGTTTATTGTTGTTGGTAAACCTGTGTCGAAAACTATTTAATTTCTATCTGATCAGCAATTTTCTTAATTCTTTATTTTAGGTAGAATCTTTTCCAAAGAGGTATTTTGACAATGAAGTATCATTTACTATGATTTACAACTGGCAAAAATTAAATAAAATGGGAAAGCCTGTGGATCGAGACGAGTAAGTAAGGGGTATCTCTCGCTTTATGTGTCAAACTCTATATTGCCTCTTCCTGTATTTGAATCCATAACGTTACCTTTTATATCTGAATTTATACTAGCTTCTTGTATCCAAATCCATAACGCTGTTTCTTATACCTTAATCCATAAAGTTACCTAGTGTATCTGAATCTATAACGTCACTTCTTGTGCCTGAATCCATGAAGCTTTTTTCTGTATTTGAATTCATAGTGCAAATTCTTGTATCTAAATCCATAACGCTACTTCTTGTATTTGAATCCATAATGCCACTTCTTGCAATTGTATCTGAGTCCATAAAACTACTTTCTGTATCTGAATATATAACGCTGCTTCTTGTATCTGAATCATTAAGACGCTTTTTGTATCTAAATCCATAACGCCACTTTTGGTATCTAGATCCATAACACAACTTTCCCAGCTCTTCGTCTGAATTCAGCACGCCGTTTTCTGTATCTGAATCATTAACACTATTTCTTGTTGTAGAGAGTTCATAACGCTATTTCATCATATCTGAATCCATGACGCCTTTTCCTGTACTTTGTTTCCATTGTGTTTTATCACAACTACATTTTCTAACCTAAACAATTTCGAACGCTTATTTATAAAAACAGTACGATTTAAGAATTGTTGAGATGCATGGATTGTTTGATGTGTAGTAGCAAACTTTAGCTGCCTGTTGTTTTTGCTTTCTGCACTCAAACTAAGAAGTGTTGTTGTCGGTGCTAGTATTGTAGCAGGGGAGAGTAAAACAAAATCGACAAGTATAAAATAAAATGTAATAGTCCTAAGGGGTGCAGCAGAATGTGGCAAGACAAGATAAACATGCAATGCAAGGTCAAGATTTTATATTCTTTTACGTCTCTGATATCGATGACGCCGTAGGACGGCGAAAGCTCAAGTTTTATTAATAAATTTTATTACAACTACATTCTCTAAACTAAACGATTTCGAACGCTTATTTATAAAAACAGTACGATTTAAGAATTGTTCATATACATGGACTGTTTGTTGTAGTAGCAATCTTTAGCTCCCTGATGTCTTTGCTTTCTGCACTCAAACTAAGAAGTGTTGTTGTCGCTGCAAGTATTGTATTAACAACATTTTTTTGTTTCTTAAAGATGGACCTTCCTTCCAAGCAGAGTAAATGCAATTTATTCCCCGAAAAGGAATAGAATCTGTAAGTTTAAAATAAAAAGGTATCGTCAATGTTACTTTGTACAGCGAGATACTGTCGTAGTTAAATGGATAGCACCAGGAGTAAAACAAAATCGCCAAGTATAAAATAAATGGAATGGTCCTAAGCAGTGCAGCAGAATGTGGCAAGACAAGGTGAACATGCAATGCAAGGTCAAGGTTTTACATTCTTTTATAATATCTCTTATGATGCCGTAGGACGGCGAAATCTCAGGTTTTATTGATAAATTTTACCATCGTTTTTAACAGTTTTAGGCAGCATTTGTATTTTATCGTTTTATTTTTTTGTAGCGAGTAATGTTTAGATTATGTAACTTGAATATAGTGTAACGTGCTATAACTGTTTTACATGAGAAAACTTACTACCCGTAAACTAGTTTAAGCTGCATCGGTGTTTCTAAAGAAATAATTTAGTAATAAATATTTAAATTATACACCGTATAAAAGAAAGAACATTTACTAGCGTTTCGGACGTTAGCCTTTACTCCAACGAAGGATTAACGATCCCAAACGTCAGTAAGTATTCTTATTTATTCTTATTTATATTTATTACTAAACTGTTTTACATGGCCGAGGCATGATAACTGCTGCTATTAAAAACAAGTTTCAACATTTTTAATATTCGTTTTTATCTTTTCTACAGTGTTCCCAGCTGCTGTCCTTCAGCCTCCCTTGTATAATAACGATTATCCGAGGTATAAGATAAAAATAGTGTTGACCTGGAGAGATTTGGGGCATTTTCTGTAATTTAGAAAATTTTATTGTTGTTTATTGTGCTATTTGAATTTTTAGGGAAAGTTCCAGTACTTTGGGCTTTAAAATACAAACTGACTTTGGTGTCTAACCTTATATTGTCTATTAAGTTATGTTTATTGATCTATATGCAAACAGGAGCCCATAAGTAGGAGCGAGACCATCCCATAATATGCCTATGTCACGGCGTTTTACGGACCTGTTTATTATTAGATCACTTTTATAGCAGGAAATTTCAGCAGATGTTTCATCAGTCTTGGGGGGAGGAATCAGAAAATTTACACAAATTAACAATTATGCTATTGATCAAGTTTGGACGCATGTGATTGGTTTGAATTCAGAATAGCTGAACTGAAAATAAGTCGGTTCGTAAAAACGCCGTGACATTAGCACATTGAACTTACTCGCTCCTACTTGTGGGCTTCTGAAGCAAATTAAACCTTCATTTTTACCGTCCTTATATAGTTTCCTATTCTAGGTTATGCGTTTTTCCAAATTAATTAGCTTCTTTAGGATCACAGAAAAATAAAACTCAGCTCGAATATTTTGTTTAAACGGGATAAGGGAAGTGGTATAAGATTAGGCAGCTTTTAAAGTCTTGGTTATAACTAAAGCTATGGTATGACTTTTGAATTAATTAAAGGGTCTGGCAAATTGAAAATATCCACCACTGAGAGCCTTGAATATGCTCTTTGTACGACCATCTGATCGTTCAACTGATCTATTATCATTTTTTTCTGATTTATATCACTATCATTATCACTATCGTTATCTTAACCTTTACCTTGATCAACCCCATCGCTACCGAAATCACCACTAAAACGCTCATCATTTTCATCATCATCACTATCGTAACTAGCTATTGCATTCTTTTCCATTCACATTTATTTTGTCTCTCATATAAAATAAAAAGTATGATTTCAACTTTGTTAATTAGAAAGTTGTTCTTAATCGGCTCTTCTCTTATAAAAGCGCAGTAAACTACGGCGGTATCGGTGGCATCATGGCTCATGAATTGGTGCACGGATTCGATAATGTTGGTGAGTGAATGAAGTCTACACACCCTTTTTATAAGAACCAGGAAATTTTTCCGAGAGACATTGTTCTTGATTTTTTTTTCTCAACTTAAATTGAATAAAAAATATAATAGATACAACTAAAGAATAATTGCGAAGTGATGTGCCTCGCATCGAAAACTTGTGTTTTATATTGTGTTTTACTGTTTATTTAAGAGTTTTAGTGAAGTTTCTATATCTAGGTAAAGTATTTTCATACTACTTGGAGACTCAGCTTCAGATTGTTCTTAAATTTTCTTAATTTTCGGCCAATTTGAGCTTCGTTGTTCTAATAAAGTTGTTCTTATAAAAAGAAGCGTGTACTCTATTATAGTTCCTTTTAATTTCAATTACGCATTGGCCATTGGGTGAGATAATCAGTCTTCTTTAAAATGTTTTAATTGGAAAGAGTATTGCCTTGGCAAAAAAGCGGAAAACGCCTAATCTTTTTTTAAAATCAATCTTCTAGATCTACTCACGGTCGAAAACATTTTCAAATCAAAATCTCTAAAATCCATACACCTTTGGCAAACTAATCAGTTGCCATATATCTTTGATAATTACTCTGAATTTGCAAAAAATAAACACAGAATATAACAGCAGGTATGTTTCATATAAATATCTTTACAAACAACAATTTAGAACCAACCTAGGTAAACAAATGGAACATCTTTCCACCTCATCTGTGGAAAGATATTCCAACTGAAATGAAAGATATTTAAAACCCTTCTTACTTCAGAAAAAAATTACGACGATTTTGCTGAAAGATTAAAAACTAAACAAAATATATTTTGATTATAGTTACATAATTCTAGTTTTTATTAATATATGCTTGTAGTTAAAATGCCGCGGTGCTTTTGTAAAACTTATCTTCATTATTACACATTCATTCTATCTCTAGCTCTCTCACTGTAACATAAATGACTAGTGGTTAACACGAAAACACTCAGTCGAAAGGTTCGATATTCTTATAAAAAAGCAGTGTAAGATTCTGTGTCAAGGAGCTGTTGTATATATCCTGTTTATTTAGCAATTAATGAATGAGGCTGAATAGAATATGAAGAAGTAAACGGATCGAGGAAGGTTTTTTTGACACCCTTCCGAGATCCCCTTAATTCTTCATATCCTACAAAAACAGAATTCATTAATTTCTTAATTATCTATCAAAATATTTTCAAACACTTAAAGGAGAAAATGAGCTTTATTTTCACAAATTTTACACCGTAAGACATTTCCTCGTTAAAGTCAATTTTTTTTCCAAATTTGGTCATCAGTAACTGGTTATGGTGAATTAAACGTGTATTTTAACCAATAAGAATCGGGGAAACATTTTGAATGAATAATAACATTGATTATACTTTACGCGTGATCAACCACATTTCATGTGCTAGTTTGGGGAAGTCATGTACAGAACACCGAAATACCGTAGTTATTTACCTATAAGCCGAGCTATTTTTTCAGAAATTTTGACTTCAATCTGCCAAATTAGGTCTAAACAAGGGGTTTCGGCTTTAGCCGAGAGTTTGATCTAGTTTGTTTTACTTAGATGTCTTTTTTTTTTCGAAAGCTCTCGGCCATCATCTTATCTCTTAAGTTTAGGGTCTCGGCTTATAGCCAAGGTCGGCTTATAGCTAAATAACTACAATATCAGGCTACGAATTGAACGACTTTCAATCGTAGCCGAATAAGAGCATTCTTAACGACTATTTAAGGATACGTGAATGCACAGCTCTCCACGAGCTAAGATGTACTCCCAGTACTAACTATATATATATATTCTTTTTTTGTTGTTGTTTAGGTAAAAATTATGATGTCCTTGGTAACAACGTGAAGTGGTGGAACGATAAGACGCTTGCTGAGTTCAACAATAAAACTCAGTGTTTCGTCGACCAAATGTCGAATTTTACTTTCTATGGATATAAGGTAATAAATATTGAATTTACTGCATTATCTATATTCATATACATATACATTTACATATATATATGCATATGCATATGCATATGCATAGACATAGACATAGACATAGACATAGACATAGACATAGACATAGACATATATTTGTTCTATTTACGGACACTGTGAAGACTGAAAAGCAGTGACTGAAAAATGCATGTGGTCACACATGAGAAGTGCCAGCTATAATTATCAAACCTGGTAACCCACCGCTGTCGCTGATGAGTTGTTAGATCAATGAATAGTTTTCTTCCAGGCATGCAGAGTCAACACTAAACTGGCTTTCCAAATCTAATAATTGCATATTATTAAATTTTTAACCTCGAATATTGTGTTTCTAGCGTTGTGATTGGTTCACTCAATCTCGGTTATCAGCTCATATACCGAATAACCATATATGGAAACTAAAAAAAAAATCTTGTTTACCAATTTATTAAAAGTTTTTTTGCTATATTCAGATATCGAAGAGTTCGGAAAACTCATGAAATTTAATAAAACAATTATTCCATTTGCGCTTGTTGGATATGAGATGATTATAGCCAACTCTGTGCTACGCTCCTCGTTGGCTATTTACCATCTCATATCCAACGCGATCCCTTGGAATAATTCTTAAATAAGCCTTATAGAAGACTCTTATTTTTCTTCTTAAGAGGAACTTTAAACTTTTAATTGCTTGATAGTTTGTACGTGTAGCGAGCTCATGAGCAGCCAGCTGATATGTTTTACTATAAAAGAGGTACGTCGATTTCCAGTTGCCTCAAACAAGTATTATAATTATTATTCTTAGTTCTCAACAAGTTGTGTGCAAACTCGTTTTCTTTCTTTAAAAGAGAATCATTAGAATATACCTCGGTACAAATTTAGGGTGCATTGGTTTGGCCTTATAATTGGTCCCCATCTCTAGAAATACATGAAATAATGAACAGATATTTAAGTTTTTCGATTTTTTGCAGCTTAAAGCTAAACACACACTGTCTGAAGATTTAGCAGACAATGGAGCATTGAGAGTCTCATACTTGGTAAGGGAAGCATTCAAACTGACGTGATGAAAATGACTTTAGCAAAGCTATTAAGCATAAAATTTAGTTAAAATTTGCATCTTGCGTTTTGTCTTTAAGAACAATACTTAAATATTCCCTGGGTAATTTTAATCCATCGTCACGGTTAATGCATTGTTTGTTTTATCAATTTGCCAGGCTTCAAGAAAGCGCCGTTTCCTCCAATTTTCGCAGGTGCCAAGAATTCTAGCTTCATCCCATGCAATGTCATGACCAGATATTTTGTGGTGTTCCGCGAGGGCAGATTTTTGTGCCTCTAACTGTGCCACGCGGCTTTTTCTGTGTTCTTTAATTCTAGTTTTAAAATTTCGCTTAGACTCGCCAATATATGTTTTAAGGCATTCATTGCATGAAATTTTATGTGCATTGTTCTCGTTTTTGAAGTTTGAACTCCTTGCTCAGTCCAAGCTCCTAATTAAATTGGCTTACTGGTTACATTTCTTTCAACTTCGTACATTAACCATGCGTTGATTGTATGTTTTCTCAGGCATATCAGAACTGGGTTAAAGAA
>JAOBRB020132628.1:0-13330 GCA_027575285.2 Zoanthus pulchellus
AGGATAGAAATGACTGTTTTTCTATCCTAGAACCGACCGAAAACATCGCGCAACTAAAAATCAATAAAGCTATTCGCACCTCTGCCTAAGAAAAGCCCTGATTCAACCAGCATTTTATTAGTGTTATCTTACAATTGTCATTTTAATCCCTCCAATGTAATTATGGATCATCACTATCTTTGTTTAAAGTCCCTATATTCCTCAATTGCACAATGTTCTTTGATTATAATAATTATCATATCCTGTATTCATTTTAAATTTACATGCCAACTGCTACTTAGATTTCGTAACTCTGATAAAGGCACGAACCATGCCGAAACATATAAATTCAATTTGGATCTTCATTAAAGTTTTAGATAACAGGTACTTTAACCTGCTTTACTGGCGGGGAGGAGGGGAAACTCTCATATATTACCTCTGTGTAAATATCCCGTGCCGCTATATAACGGGATCGTGATAATGACTTAGCTTATGATTTAGGACTGCGTATTTATTTCAAAAGCCTTTTCTATAGGAAGCTTTAGTTTTGTAAGAAGCCAAGAAACGTTTATGAAGAACACATTGATTTTGAAAATGGGATACAGTAACATACTGAAAATGAAAAAAACGTTGTGGATCATGACTATGTTTGTTTAGAGTCTATCACTTTTAGTATTTCCATGCATATGAAAACTAATGAGCTCAGAATTTTAATAACAGAAGAAAAATTCCAAACCATTGTTTACCTTTTATTAGAAAAAAGTTTGGAATTGAAATTTTGACTGGTAGCTGTGACGTAGCAGTAGCTAGACATTTTTAGCTGCATGTCATCATGTCATCAGTGTTTTACAGTGTTAACCGTTTTAGTATTCAACCCGAAGCTGCTCAAGTACCTACTGGTAATACAATTCACATAGGATTCATCGCTTTAACAGACTGGGAAAAACATTCACCAGCATTCTAAACAAATAAAAACGAAGAAATTCGCTGCAGCGCTCGCCATGGGGGCACTGATACACGGAGATTACTTCGTGGAAAATGCGTACGTACAATTCACATCAAGTCACAATCGCGAGTTGTATCAGAAAACAAATTAGTGAGAGTAGCTAACAAGAAAGTTTTCTGATACGTATCAACAGGTGAATAAAAACCGTACAAAGCATTTTCCATGCTGTAATATGCTTATTTCATATGTACTGTGATTTATTTCTTGTGTAGCAAAAAAATCTATTTCGCACAAACGAGGTGATACAGCTGATAGAAAGTGTAAAATAGTTTCATTGTAAAATCACTCAAGAACAAAAAGAAGTAATAATAAATGTCTCTACCCAAACACTATAGCTATCAATTGTAAAAGCTAACTAAATTAAAAGCTGAGAAGCAAACAAGAAAACAGAAAATTGTTTAGAAGCAAATCTTCTCTCAGTCATTTTTCAAAGTGCGAGGCTTTGTTTTAAAAATGCAGCCGCTCTTGGATGACGTCACCTTCAGTACGTTCATTCATCCGTCAGTGAACATTTGTTATTCGTGTTTCAAATTGGAATAACGACATTTTTTCATGGTGAAAATTTGTCGTTCGTACTCTTCATTGGCTACGCTTATAATCAGTACGATTTTTGTTAACTGCGATTTTGGTGGTTAAATCTCAGTACCTCTGTAATAAACTGAATAATATTTTGACCTTCCTTGCATTGCAGAAATAGGTAGCCCATGGTTACATGTGTGGGATACAGAAGAGTGCGGTTTCAGATTATGTGGGAAACACAAAATGATATACATAAACGCAATTGTTAGAACGAGTATGTTTATTTTACTTAAATGACAACAAAAGCAAGAGATAAGCACTGCATTCGACAGTCCACAGGAAGTTCGTTTAAACATGCATTAAAGAAACGCGCTTAACAATAACGTGCAGTATACAGTATTTCAACTACTTGTATACAACATCGTAAGCACACGATTTATGTTTATAATTGCGTGTTGTAGGTGTATTGTTTCTGTTATTGTCAAAGAAAATAAGTGTCAGCTTAATCTCTCTCCATGACTGGACTGAATTCGCATCATTTCCCCGCCGTCGGCATTGGGGTTCAATCAATATCCTCGAATATCGAGGCTTATTTGTATAGCTGTCTCTCCTCTTAATAAAAAGCAGCTGTTCAGCAAAACGTTCTGGAGCCATCGAACATGGAATAGCATGTAATCCCTGCCACTGCTGCTCAATTATCCTCGTGCTTTTGGCCACACGGCATATGGTTTCACAGTTTCTTTTCGCTCCCTGCAGTCAGCAGTGTTTTGAAAGTTTTGGCCTAAACTTGGAAAAAAATCCCCAAAACCCTTGGAAATTTTGCCAAGCACATCGATGATGTGCAGATGAACAACGTCTCATAGAACAGGCAATCGAATTTACTGTTACAATGTTTGAGGACTTGAAAACAGTGTGCTAATTGGGAATTCCGGATTTTAGGTGAGCCAATGTGTCGACCAACCGTGAAAAGAGTCCCAGGTTGAACACTTATTAAATCGATATCAGTGCGGACTAATTTCTTTAATTGTTTTATTTTCATATTTTTACGCCCAGTAACAATTCTATTGTTCTAATGTACCTTTTTATGTTAAAATAAGACCTTGATATTCAATTTGAATTATAATCCTTGAAAATGAAATCAGGCTGACTTCGAAACGTTCGATATTGGCGTTGATTTTTGCTATTAATACTTTTAAAAAACCTCTATTATTTACATTTGAGCTAAAAGTAAAAGAGGTATTCCTACTTATTATAACTTTGTTAATGGGTATATTACTAAGTACTGAACTGGGTATGTGTTAGTAATACAAAGCTATTTTTGACCTCTTCAATTTTGATAAAATAAATTCAAATGCGAAAACCCGATTGTTCTTATCTTTATAATTGTTAAGTTTTCAAAGGGCGCATTAACCTTTTGCATCAAATGAATTGTTATATATTATGTATTAATAAATCAAAACCCTAAAAGTTCTTAAGTGTTACTTAACTAAATTAAAAATCGTTTCAAATAACAAAGGGATTACAAATTATCCTTATTTCGATATTCAGTGCATCAACACATTTTTAGAAAACGTTAACGTTTTAGCATGCAGCTGGTACTTTGAGTTGCTGACGACGACAAAGTCAAAATTGAAGATTTTCCGTTTTGTTAAAAAGCCATCTTTGAAAGCGATTTTCTCGACTTTGGCTCAATCAAATTAGGTCATGTTTGGGTTCGTTGGAAAGCTCGTTTCAAGATCTATCTTTTCAACATGCCAGATTTTTGATTTAGGTCGTCAATAAAAACTACGGCAGCCGAAAGTGCACCGTTCCTCAGGGATCGAAATTAGCAGGCGCCGTCAGGAAAGGGTTAGGGTTTAACAGCTCACTGGAGAGATCGGTGTCGGTGATTTTAACTGAATGAGTATTATTAAAAATCTGTCACATTGAAGTTCATTACCCTATTATAAAGAATTATTTGTTACTCTTTGCGGGTGAGAATCAAACACACATATGAAATGACTTCTCTCAGCCTTACTAATCCTGTAATGACACACTCTTTACAAACCAAAGATTATCACTGTCATGCTGGGAAAGTTGTTTGTTGATTTAATCCATTTTTAGTAAAAAAAAAAGAACGTAATAGCTGTCTCGAGTTATGACCTTTCAATTCAGATTATTACCAAACATATCAACTCGGACGAATCAAACAGAGGAGGCGTTTGGCAAAACTGAAAACGGAACAAAGGAAACAAAAGCAGTTCAACCAAATCGAGCAAATGTTTTTTAAAAAACTAAAAAGGACTCCGCGTTTACCATGATTGATTTTCACACTGTGTTCGTTTACCATTACACATATTATGTTTGAGATATTATTCTTGTTTAGCTGTGGAAAGCGATCATCGCCATGCAGGAATCGATGTCGACGATGATACATAAACGTCGTCATTCAGTAGAGGTTTCTCCAGGGAGTTTAGTTTCAATTCACACTTGCCGTCCTCGCCGTTGTCGAAGACAAAGTTTGGAAGAACCATTTCCAAGCAAAAATCAACGACCAGATCTCGAGAATAACTCAAAGGCAAACGAAATCCGTTACACGTCTCCTAGCATTCACAATTACTACTCCATTGGCGTTTGTGATAAAAGTCAAGCGTGGACACCAAAGGTTAATCATAACCGAAACAATGAACGCATATTAGGCAACAACTCCAAGACTATCACACATCATGATAAATCAGTTGGTAAAAAGATTAGAAATTCGAGAGTTTTGAAATATTTAGAAAAACGATCTCAAACCGCACCAGAGTTCAAAGAAGCAACAAGTGAACGACGAACTGTCAAGAGTTGTTCAACTGAGACATTTATTCAAAAGTCTAGCGAAGACAAAGCCGTGAGGGAGTCGCAGGTTTGCCATTATTTGAGTTTTCTTTTAAGATTTTTGTTCTTTTAAAGTTAAATTCCAACAAAACAGTAGTGTTTGTGATAGTTCTACTGTATAGAGTTCAGGTACAATAGCCGCTGCAAGTATTGTCTATTACTTTGTCTATAGCACTTAATTTAGTTGCTTTAAATCATGTTCTTCAATTGCAACAACATTTAATGAAGCCAAAAGTAATTGTAGAATTGCAAACAGCTCAAGAATTCTGCTGCTGAACAGTAACTGTTTGGTAATTAATTTTAAGCACCATTGTTGTTATATATGTTCGAATATCTATTTAGCTCATATGTGTTTATATGTACAAGTTTTAAATCAACAGCATTGAGAAACATCAAGGAATATTTAATAATTTATATAACAATGGTGAATCGCTGCTAAAAATCGCACTGTAACTGTTTCATACTAAAACTCCGGCCCTAGCAATGCACATATATAATCGGTAAAAATCATTCCATGAGAGCTTTTTTTTAACATATTTTACTAATTGGTATAGAATCATGCGTAACGTCAAATCCAAATCCAAACACGCCTAATAATGTCCGCGCATAACGCACCGGTGAAGATATCGTTGACATCGTGTCATTCCTTTGTTTTGCCCGTCGTCTTCGTTTAGTTTTTTTTTCTATTTTCAAAACACTCGTATCTTTGTAATAAAAAAAATTGAATAGTGAAGTACACTTAACATATTTATGGTCTGGCTTGACGAGGCCTAGAACCAAATCGATAAGAATGCTTGTTTGAAATTCGTCCCGAATAGACTAAGAGTGATTGTATGCGATATCCTTGCAGCCTATGAGATAACTTAAGTAATAATATAACAACGCTTTACTAAGTAGATCTTCAAAAAAGTTGACAAGAAAGCGTAGCAACAAAGTGACGCTGCTCCATACGTATCTGTACACGTCCCGGAGTTCGATCCTCGCCGGGTGCAATTGATCTCGATAAACATCTTTTTTACAAAGAGAAAAAACAGTAACAACAATGATTTTGTTTACACTCAATAATTAAAATAACAGTAATTGCATGAAGATGAAGTTTACAAGAATTTAAGTGTAGGCTACTTGTATATACCCATAAGGGCTAATCGAGACAGGTAGCCTTTAGACATTAATATTAAAAATTAGATAAGCTCAGGTCAGGAATATAGATTTAAAGCTACAATAATTGTTGTTTATGGTAATTTTATCAAAAATCTAAGATGATTTTTTTTCCTTTTTTGTTTATTTCTATTATTGTCCTTAGTTTTTTATAACTAAGGACAATAATACAAATAAACAAAAAAGGAAAAAAAATCATCTTAACAAAATAAAGTAAGCGATGGAGAAAAGAAAAAAAAAGAGAAAATCATTCAATAGATATCAGGCGAGCACAAATGTAGTATATTGCGATTGAGTAAATTAATATTCAGATAAGAAGCGTAGTTTTAGTTTTGATTTATTAGAAAAGGTACTGAGAGATTTGACTTCTTCGTCAATTGAGTTCCAGAGGTTTGGTCCGTAAAAGCATATGTTGTACATTCCAAAGTTTGTACAAATGAGAGGCAGAGTATAAATAGTTTTTGTAGCAAGTTGAGTGTTGTATTGGTGCCGATGTTTCACAAGACTGAAAAACTCATTAAATGCTTTGGGAAGAAGCTTTTTATAACATTGGTGCATAAATACAATTGTGTAAAGTTCAACTATATCTTTCAATTTTAATAAGTTAAAATTTTTTGAAAATTGGTGAAGTGTGAGATTGAAAATGAGAAAGAGTAATACATAATTCTATAACAACTTTTTTCTGTGGAGTTATTGAAGGATTTAATTAGTTTTGTAGGTATTACCCCATATTATGATACCATACGTGATGAACGGGAAAATTAGAGAATAGTATATCTGAATCAGTAAATTACAGGAAATAAAGTGACGAAGTTTTGAAAGAATACCGATATTTCTTGCAATTTTCTTTGTTATTTCATGAATATGAAATTTCCATGTCAAAATACAATCAATAAGTACGCCACGGTACATGCCATAAAATATTTGGAGTCATTTTTGAATGAAAAATAAACTGTACCTAGGGTATCGACCTTCTTGAAGAATAAGACGAACTATACAATTGGCAGTTTTCATAAGGACGTCATCCGTGGAATTGGAAAGAAAAATCCGGAGTGTGTAAAATAGAATTTTCCACAGAGTTTGTACAGCGATTGTACAAATGGAGTGTAGTGTGGGCAAACACGAAGGAATAAAACAAACAAACTAAAACAAACAACTAAACTCCATTTTTACTTTCCATTCTAGTACTCAGTACCCGCAATCATATATTACATCTCTCCTTTCCTTCAGATAACAAAAACATGCTTATAATAGAAAATCAACCAAAGTTTTTTAAAAGCATTTTACTAAAGGTCTAATGGTTAATAAGGTTCAGAGTTACAAATGTCCATGTTCATAATTTATACGTTTACAGTTCAACACAAATGAAATAAACAAAAGTTCAATTATCAAAGTTCTTCGATCAGTCTTTTGGGAGGCCTAGTCACCCTTGTAGACCTACGAGGGACAAATTCAGTTGTTATCTCTCCAGTAACTGGTTCTAGCTGGGTTTCTGTATTGTCTGGAGAATGATCAAAGTCTTTACCCGATAACTCTTCCTCAGAACTTGGTGGTGCAGCTGAGTTACCAATGAGCAACTTCTTAAAGTGAGACGAGTTTCGAGTCACCTTCTTTGTTGCATTCTCAGCAGTGATCATACTATGATTCTTCTCCCTGACCGTAAGCGGGGACGAATGACAGCTTCTCCTTCTTGCGTTGTTTCACCACAATAGTATCTCCTACTTGGATTTCGAATGCTTTGATATTTCTCTTAGCTTCAGCATAACTTTTCATTTCGAGCTTTTTAAATGTATCACTATAGCAAAACTGTACAGGATCATAACATTCAGCTTTAGGGGCTATAACAGGATTAGGAAGTTTCGTTTTTATGGGTCGATCAAACAGAGCTGTGGCTGGAGCAACACCAGTCGTGCAGTGTGCTGTTGCACGATAATTTCTTAGAAACAGGTACATGTCTTGACTCCAGTGTTTGGTGATACGCAACACTTTACCGAATGTTCTCATGAAGCGTTCTACTTCACCATTTGCTTCCGGCCACAAGGGAGTGACATTGCGATGCTTGAAACCCAAGTAGTTTGAAAACTGTGCAAACTCATGGCCATCGAATGGGGGTCTTGTCGGACTTGACGACTGTGGGAACAACAAAAGCAACAAAAATTTAACTTAGGAATTACTGCTTTGGCAGAGGTCGAGTGCACAATCTCTACCTCAAGAAACCTGGAGTAGTCATCTACAACCATCAGAACATAACGCCCTTAAATTTTACAAAAGTTTATGCTCACCTGTTCCAAGGGGCCATCAGGAAGTGGCGCCATCTTCAGGGGTTCACGAGAGGTCTTGGGTGTGGCTATCTGGCACGGCACACAGTACTTCACAATAGAGTCAGTAAGGCTGTCCATCTTAGGGAACCAGTCCTTCGAACGCAGCAGGCTGCGAGTCTTAACCAACCCTTGATGACTTTCATGGGCCAACTGAACTGCTCGTTTCTGCAAGGCATCAGGAATGACTATTCTGGTACCACGTAGTATAATCTTGCCATCAACCGAGGTCAACTGATTGCGTACATTTGCAAAAATTTTAAGAGTGTTTATGTCACCATCATCTGGCTTTATGTCGTCCCACTTTCCAGATGAAACAAGTTTCATTACTATCTGGAGTGTAGTATCATGTGCTGTAGCTTCAATAATTTCATCCGTGCTGAGAGTTTTAGGTTTAGCTTGAGACACAACATAGTTGACATAATGTTCAGCACTGTCAGCATTCAGGTCACAAGGAGTGCTTTCTTTCAGGTGCCTTGAAATGTAATCAGCTGGATTTAAACCCCCTCTCGAGTACTGAACTTCAAGTTAAAAGACTGTAGCTTAAGCGTTCAGTTATCAATTCTGGCTGAAGCCTGAGAGTTGGAGCTGTTAAAAATTGTTGGAAGTGGCTTATGGTCAAGTGACTGCCAAGTAGATACACTCTAAGTGGTGGCACGCCCACGTGATTGCAAGTGTCTTGCGTTCAATCTGAGAGTAGCGCTGTTCAGTGCTAGACAGTGCCTTGCTTGCATAGGCAAGAATTTTACCGTCCTGAGTCAACATGGCACCAAGGCCAACAGGACTAGCATCAACGATCAACACTGAGGTCTTGCTTGGATCAAAGTAGGCCATAACTTTGTCTGAGGTGAGACTACTCTTTAGTTGCACAAGTGCTCC
Organism: Zoanthus pulchellus; assembly: GCA_027575285.2. Lineage (NCBI taxonomy): Eukaryota > Metazoa > Cnidaria > Anthozoa > Zoantharia > Zoanthidae > Zoanthus > Zoanthus pulchellus. The sequence continues at coordinate 8,716 of JAOBRB020132628.1, forward strand.
TTCATGTACACCCTCCCACATGAACTTAGTACCTTTGTGTGTCAGACTTCTTAGGGTGCAACAGTATCAGCATATTTTGGTATGAAACGAGACACATAATTAGTCATACCCAAAAGACTACGTGCTTCAGCATTCTGAATGGCTTCAATCTTCTTGGGATCAGGAGACATTCCACGATCACTAAAAATCATTCCAAAGAACTCAATACATGGCATGTAGAATTTGCATTTTGATTTTTTTAATGTGAGATTTAACTCCTTAAGACGATTGAACACCGCATGAAGATGCTCCTCAGCTTTCACACCATAGATGATAATGTCATTACGTATATTCTTTGCATTGGGAATGTCACGAATGGCAGTAGCGATTACATCTTGAAACATTTCTGTTGCAGCATTTATTTCAAAGCTGAGTCGTTTGTACCTGAAGAGTCCCGCACGAGTCGAAAATGTAGTGATGTATCTGGAGTCAGGGTGAAGCTCCAGTTGATGATATCCTTGATTTAAATCAAGGGTACTAAACACAGATGCCCCATTTAAATCATGTATTACTTCATCTAGTGTTGGCATCAAGTGACGCTCACGCACTATGGCTTTATTAGCTTCTCGCATATCCACACAAAGTCGAACGCCACCAGGCTCCTTAGGCTTGGGCACCAACACAACAGGGGAGACCCAGGGGGTAGGACCAGTAGCAGGCTCAATAGTATCCTGCTGAAGTTATGTCTCCACACATTTTTCAAGAGACTTTCTCTGATGAAAGAGTATCCTTCTGTGAGGTTGATTGATAGGTTTTGTACACTCAGCAATATGTAATTTGACTTTTACATTTTTCATCTTTCCAAGACCAGCAAATAGAGTTAGACATTTCTTAAAGATGTTCTAATCCACTGACACAGCATTAGCAATCTGAATAATTCCCAGCTTGGTTGCTGTTGGGTATCCCAGAAGAGAGGTTTGACTATTCACAATTAAAAATTCACTATCAACTGAGCCATTCTTAAACTCTATCACAGCTGAAAATTTTCAAATCACAGGTAATGGATAAGTTGAGTTGAACGCATATCACATGATGTTGGTTCCAAATTAATTATTTTGTGCATTTCAACACTTAGAACGTTGACACTAGCTCCAGCATCCACTAAAAATTACACTCAATTCCATTGACTTTCAAAGTCACAAAAGGAGCATTAACATTAGGATTAGGGCTTACCACAAAGGTATATTCATCTTCAGAACTGCAGTATGATGCTGTAAATGCTTTCTCTTTCACCATGTTTATCGACCGGAAAGATTCACTATTTGAGGGTCGTTGCATCCTCTTCGATTTTTTTTTGACTATTTTGAACTTTGAAAGCATTTTGCATAATGGCCATATTTATGACATGCGTTGCACCTTCTATTACGAGCTGGACAACCGGTTTTGCTTTCATGAGGCCATTCTTCACCACAATTGAAACAATTAGCCTTCTTTCCTTTTGTTTGGACGTTTTAGCGCTGATCTTAGTAGTGATAGCATTTGCACTTCCAGCGGACTCAATTTCCTTCGCTTGTGTCTCAGCATTTTCCATATCACGTGCTTCGTCTGGCGACTATTGTAGTGTCATTGTCGAATCCTTGAGAGCTTTTCACCGCAAAAGCTGAAATAAACAAGACTGAATTATTTGACTTTTCAATTCTCTATCGATGTCAGGAAACTTACACGTAGCTGCTAATTGTCGGAGTCGAGCATGAAAGGCATTCATGGTTTCACCTGGGTTTTGTTTTGCTTGTCTGAAAGCATAAATTTCAAGTTCGATGTTTTTCTTCGGATCAAAGTAATTATTTAATCTTTCCTTCGCCGTTGCATAGGTATCAAAAATTTCAGACATCTCCTCACCAGCATAATGCAATAGAAGAGCTCGTTGACGATTTTATCTTTGATATCGGCCGCAACGAGGAGCTTTTCCAAACGTTTAATCCATTTTCGCCAGCTTGGGGAAATGGCGCCATCCGCGTGTACATCAAACAAGTCAAAATGTAGTAAGGCAGCAGCCATCACGAACAGAATTATATCACGAAGACAGGAAATTTTTTTTTTGATATTTGAATATCCTCGTCGCCAAACTTTTGTTTTACATTAACTAAGTTTATTTCTTAATAGCTTAGCGCTCGCTAGAGCTTTCAGCTGAGATAATGGTAACTCATGACTAATCCCAGCCCCTTTAGTCATTGTTGCTGTTAGCGCCAAATACTCAATTACAACATTTTTTATGTTTCTGTGAAGAAATGAACATTTCCTCCAAGTATGCGTGCGTACTTAACTATCAACATTGCAAAGTTTTACACAAAAAATATCAAACATGTTAAAAATTCGGCACAAATGCGCTTGCAAAGACACCGTATACTGGAGGAACTAGCACCAGACAATAATCGCGAGCAATCATTTGCTCAATTGAAAGCTCTACTGTGCACCAAGATTTATGCTTTCGATTCTAACTTTTCCCCATTGTTGTAGTTACAATGCTTCAGATTTGTTTGAATGGCACAAATGTTCCTACGTGTGTCTGTAGTTTACACACAGCAGTCACAGCAAAAACGTAAAAAAGGGTTTGATTTTAAACAATTGCGCCCGAGAAAACGATAAAAACGGCTACATTTTAAAATATAGAAATAACTAACAGGGACGTAGCCAGGATTATTTAAAGGGGTGGGGGTCACATTGCGTTAGAGAGAGAAAAAAGAGCTTTGTGACTATAGACAAGATATCGTCAAGACGTTTTCGCCACCTGTTGTAGTTTGTTTGGTTAAAAATGACTTATAAAAGGTAGGGGGGAAGGGTCGCGCAGGGTACGCCCCTGATTAAGATAGATAACGTTCCCTTTGTATGTTGTTTGATTCTGACAATGGTAACAGATTTGCATTGGCTCAACAGGCCCTTAGAAGGTTCCGTCGTGTGGCTCGGTTGATGCAGGTATTGAGTGCTTTCTGTCTCAGCATCAGACGGTACGCTGAAAGGGAAGAGTCTACGATCTACGATTTATATTACTACCGAGACACTCTGCCAGCCGCCATAGGCCGCCCAGTATCAGTTAAAGACACTGCTGCTTTCTTTGATAAAAGTGTCTTCGCCAGACAAAACACAGCAGTATGTATCTTTATTTTTGTAAGTTGTTTCAATACAGTTGAAAAGTCTTTTGGGAGAATAGCATACTAAATGCACGATTTGTTATATACAAAAAGCTTTATAAGAACAATAAGGCTCAGATTGATCAAAAATTCATTGAAAACGTTTCTAGTTCAAACTAAATCTTCAAACAGCTCACAGAAACAAGAACAAATCGAGGCTGAGGAATCCAAAACATTAAGAACAATGAGCTCGGACAATTGATATTTATTAGTTTTATTAAGAAGGTGTAATTACAACCCACTTGTTTTAGCTTCCTAGTTGTACTAACAATATATTTGTAATCTAACTTGAATTTTTACCTGACTTAACAAATACTAAATGTTTTTCATTTTTATACAATCTGATGTAAACACGCAGCAGCTTTGCATAGAGAACACAAGATAAATACTTATAAAACTTAAAATCAGGACCATTAGTTAGAAATTTGAAACTGTAATACGGTTATTAATAGTTACCTTCGGTAAATAAAGATTATTGTATTGTTTGTATTGCATTGCATTGAATTATATTGCATAGTATTGTATTGTATTGTTATAGAAATGGATTAATTTTTGATTTTCAGTTCTAATCTAGAAATGAATTGATTTTAGTATTCTGTTCTAAACTAGAAATGGGTTGATTTTGATATTTAGTTCTAAACTAGAAATCGATTAATTTTGATATTCTGTTCTAAACTAAGAATTCTTGATCCTTGAGGTCAGTTTACATGAACAAGCAACTAAAAGGGATCATGGATAATCTTGTTGCCTTTTGCCCAAAGAAAAAAAATAAAGTATTAGTGCACCGACTAGCGAATAAGCTCTAAGCTAAAACACGGCCTGTGAGTCACGCAAAAATTTCACCAAAACCAAGCTAACAAATTTCTCATTCGGTAATACATATAATGAAACAAAGATGTTGCATCCTGTTCTAAAGAGTTTGTAAACATTGATTTGCATACTTTTATACCCTGTTACAAATAAGAACTTCTGTATTTTATATACACCGTGTTCTAGATTAGATAGCGTGAAAACCATACCACTAAAAACGGCACATACTTGTATTGGCCATAAATGGGAGAAGTCTCCCTCCCCCTTCAATCATAGTTAAAACGTAAAAAAAATAAGCGTTTGATTTTAAACAATTGCACTGAGAAAACGATAAAAACGTCTAAATATTAAAATATAGCAATAATTAACAGGGATGCCTGGAATTTTAAAAGTGAAAGTTTTACAACTATACATTTAGAACAAGTACACGACCGAGTACAGGAACATGTTAAGAGCAATGCATCATCCGTATTTAAACACTTGCGGAAATGCCAAAACAAGAGGAATGACATTGCAGTTTCAATCATAGACGTGGAGAGCGATCCTGTGAACCTTAGATTGTTAGAAGCCCTCTACATAAAAAAGCTGCAACCGTCTATAAACTCTAGAGAAGAAGCTAAAGAACTTAACCAATTACT
>JAOBRB020132728.1:0-13328 GCA_027575285.2 Zoanthus pulchellus
CTAAGCAAAACATCACGTAAACAAACTGTCTTAACTTTCAATTGAATCCTCAGAACTTAATGTGTAATTACAAGGTGAAATTGAGATGAAACGCACCATTTGAAAGGCGGAACAGACTGTTAAAGTGTTAAATGTTGTCCTTGAGTAGCACAGTGTTTTCAATTCAGTATGCTTGGGGACTTTTTTTCCACTTTTTATATTTTCACGATAAACATTTTACTTAATTGATTCCATCGTCCGCATCCCCTGTTGATGCTGTAGATTGGTGAAAGTGTAGGACACCGCGCGAGACTGGGCACTGATTGCACAACATGATCTCTCTCTTGAAATTATTAATATCATTATTTGTCAAATCGCGTCAAAATTACCATATCAGTAATTCCTTGGCCCTTTTTGCAAAAAGGCCAGGACCCAAATGCAGGTTTGTGTGACCACATTTGTGCCCCATTGAGGTGATGGCGGATGATTCGACGCGAAGAAAACGTGGTGAGTTTAGTTACTGTAATAACTTTTTTAACTAGGGCAACTGTTTCATGAATTTAAAAAATTATTTTGTTTACTGAATGATTAAAGTGAAGGTTCTTTTATTTTAGATGGAAAAGGTCGTAGCTCGCGCCTACCGCCTTTAGAAGAAATTCTTAAAAGAAGCCAGGAATTTTTGGATAAAGACAAGCCATCAAAAAAATCGAAAAATGCACCCCTCAATCTTGAGTTCTCAAAGGACCCACGGTCCGGATTGCGTAGTGTAAAGGGAACTTACAAGGAAAGGAAAACAAAACCTGCGGAGAAATCAGATGGAAGTGGTGAGATTTGAGTCCCGTTTTACCTACTCTACGAAGGAAATAAATCAAAAGAATTTATAGTAGTTATATTTTGCTACGTACTGCTGCTTGTGCCATCAGTTAATCTTATGTTTTTATAGTTTTTTACATAAACTGCACTTCTCAGTTTAAAAACAATTTTGTTTATTTCAACTTGGCAGTCTCATCATGAATTTCAAAAATTGAAAACAAGAAAAAAAATATAAACATTTATGATTATGCCTGCTTATATTTGTCACAAAAAATATGTAATGTTCAAAATATGATTGCAGCAATGATTTTTTTGTAGCAACTGAATCTCCACTTTGTGAACATTGGGTGGATCATGCAGTTGGCTTCTCGTCCTCAGGTACTGTACAAATCAAAATATGCCATTTAAAAATTGTTTCAGCATAGATTCTGTATAAGTTGCCCTAATGTACGTGCTACCCTACTGTGTATTGTTTTAGACTTTGATTCTATATTCTAATTTATTGCTTATAAAAACTCTATCATTAAAATACATAAAATAATGGCAGCTTTATTAAATACTGTTAAAGTTGTGAATATTAGCTTTTCCCATACATGTTGGAAATATAACGTTAATATGAAGGGCCCTGCCACTCTCATAAATAAAATAGTGATTTAATCTGCTCATTTGTCATTGTCTAAAAACTAATGCACTGAATTATGTTAATGGCAGTGGCAGGGCATTCTATAGTTATTCTATATAAAGTTAGTGAAAATTTTGGCATTCTTGCACCCAAAACGTCAACAATGATGCTTTAATTTCAACATTTACAATTATCTCTGATTATCTTTAAGATGATATGGATGGGGTTGTTAAAGCAGCAACGGAATTCGTGCAACAGTGGGAGGGAGATCAGGCTCCCAAACAGACATGGGCCAGCAGGACTGCTACACTACAAGAAAGCTGGGAAGAATCGAGACCCATCCTTTTAGAGTCAATGATAAAATGTTTTCAAGTACCAGATGTTGTATGTTACCATTGCAAGAAGTCAGCAACAATAAGATGCCAATCATGTAGCCCAGGCAAAGTTCTTTGTGGAAATTGTGATATTAAATACCATCAATATCACCCTTTCCACAACAGAGAAGCACTACTCTCTGACTATGCTGCTCCAATAGAGCCTCTTGTATCAAGAAAATACAATGATAATGGCCAGGCACATTGGTGTATAGTTGGTTAGTGTTAGAGTGCATGTATGTATAGATATATAGATGAGTAAATGATGTTAGTTTTCCAACGACAGTGCTTTAAAAAAAGGATCCAATAGATACAAAATGCTTTTCCTTAAAACAATTACTGTATAAATAGCAAACTTTTTTCTTGGTAGTGTAATAGAATATTTGGCCTGTTTGGGCTTCTTCAGCTATAAAAATATATATTTTAATAAAATAAAAGATTAAGTCACCCTCATGAAGGCCATGTAATATAGTCAAAATATTAGGCATCATCAACTTATGGATGTCTCAGTTGTGTTAATATTTATAAAAGCCCTTAGTCTTAGCAAGAATTTTAAATATTGAATAAATAAATGTGTTAAAAAAACACCAGTCCTGCTATTTATTATTATAAAACATTTTGTATAAATTTGGAAGTTCATATTCAATATTGAAAAATAACTAGCGGTAAATTAGTTTGAGCTGCGTCAGTGTTTCTAAAGAAACAATTTATATTCAAGAATTATTATATTTTATTTTACTTAATTATGAAATATCGAATAAAATCAAAACTGAAAATTGTTTGAACATGGTACAGCTGTTTTGGCCTAGAAGTGGCCAGTCCTTCACATAATCTAAATGTAGTGTTAATTTTATCTTCAAGACAAAAGTCTTCCGCCTGGTGAGGTATTTTGCTGTAAGTGCAATGGTAGGTGCTGGCCAGAAGCTGTTCACTTGGAGACACACTTAATTGTTGTCACTTTGGAAGGTAGTCAAGAATATATAATGTATTTTAACACCATCATATAGTATGTATACTTATAGTAAAGAGAATATATTTAGTTAAAAAGTTTAAGAAATTTTTTTTATTTTTGTTTCAGCAACATTTTCAAATGACTGAAAATATGTTTCTTATTATTTTGATATTATCTGGTTATAGATTGTTTGTTACAAAAAGCTAAAAGAGTTTTTTTAAGATGCTTTACCCCATGTATTACAATTGGAGATGGAAAAGAAAAAATTTACTGACAAAGTTTGTCATTTGTAAGATGACGTTCTCTGGTACTGTATGTACGTGTCCATGTGCCTAATTTATAAATTTTTTTTATAGAACTTGTTTGTAAGTATTATTTTTAATACCACCTTAATTGTTTTGTTATATATGTTAGGGAGCTAGGTAGCCTGTTGTAAAATAGTTTTTCTGGTGATCCAGACTTACACGTCAAATTATATTATTACGTTTAAAGTTACTATTGTCAGTTTTATTTCTAATTAATTTTGTTCTATTATTTGTTGAAGGACGTTTTGACCTAAACAACCAAAGCTATAAATGTGATAGTTGTGGTGACATCAGCTGGACCTCTTATCCCAATGTCCTTATCCAGTTGGGTTTTTGGCCTGGTAGCATCACCAATACAAGTTATGCTTTTCAACAAGATCTTTTCAAATACTGGAATACTCTTCAAAAGTTGATACCAGGAATCTCAGAGACTTCTTTTATCAAGAGCCTGGAACAATTTTCTTGTTCTAAAGAGAGGGTAAAGAATATTTTTCCCACAAGTAGGCCATCAACATCAGAACTTATCAGATATTCATTAACAAATCAGCAAAAATTTAATTAATACTGAGTTGATCATTGAACATGTAGTAATTTATAAGTTAGATCCCACTCTCCATTAAATGCCCTATATTGGAAGAGCCAAATTAAATGCCTCTCTGTACTGGAGGAGCCGTCAGGTGATGTATCTGACAGGATGTTAAATAGATCATTTATGGTATATGAAATTATGTAAAACGGTATATTTAATTGCAATTTTGTTATATAAAAAAATATAATATGTAAATATGTATTAGATGTTTCACTGTGATGTTTTTTAAAATATTTCTGTGTTTAGTAACTGATTGCAGTTCTAATCTAGTTGTACTGAAACTGTTACAGTATACATAATCAATCAGAATATTAAAACCTACTGCGTACTTATGATTTCAGGTTGGAATAATAAATTCTGCAACTTTTAAAAAATCTTTCAAAGAATGGAAGTATTGTCAGTTTAGCTTGGATCGCATAGCACAATTAGATTGGATGGTGTGCCCTGCTTGTTATGCAGGTCAGCATTCAGTGCACATTGATGGAAACATGAAGCTTTACCGCTTCCAGCAAGCAGGGAGGTAAGTATTTATAAGGCTTGTAAAGCCTTTATTATTTTGTCACTGGTAATAGTTATCTGTTGGTTTTAAGTGAAGATTTGTTCTTTTATCAACACTAATAGAAATAACATTAGTGAATAAAAATATGTTGTTTAAGTCACTGTCTTCTAAATATACAATTGAGTTCATTTTAATTATTTTTATATACAAGCAAGATTTAGCAATTGGTTTTCTATACCATCACTCCATATTTTCCCCTGCCACATATTATTGAGCTTCATTGGATTACAGAGCATTATTAAGGATTATATAACTATTCAAATAGCATATTTTAATTATTTTTAAATCAATTTCTAATTTATCTAGTCGAAAAAAAGAATGTTACTATGGAGAAACCTTTGTTGCCTCCAATGCCAAGGTGGATGAACACATTCAAAAAGTATACCAGAGGTCATCAAAGAAGGTAAAAGCCACATCATTCTATAATAAGCTGTGGTTTAATGGATTAATTATACTTTTATGTCCTATTTTCCTTTGCCTTTTTTCTGTACTGTACAATCCAAAAAAGTTTTAGATCAAGGATTTTAAAGATAGAGTTAGGGTAGATAAACATTGCCACAAAACATTGAAAAATAAATTGAAACCACTAATATTTTAAAGCAATAGACAGTAACTGTATATAGTCTCTTATGCAAATTAATAATTATTACCTCTTCAAACTTTTAAGAATTAAGTGTTTTACAAATGATATATCAGACATTTCATACTACCATATGTCAGTGTTGTCTGTAGTTATTTAAATAGTTAATAAAACCAAATGAATATGGATTGATATTTCTGGAAATTAACCCAAATCCTAACAATTTTTGGCATATAAAATCTTCTAATTATTCTTTTTTACCTCAATTTTATGATCATGAAAAATTCAAATCTTGCACTCCCTTTTTTCTTTAGTCTGTTTAAATTTATATTTAATATGTGCAGTTTGAATATTACAAGTTGATATAATCATTGAAGGTTCTAGTGATAAATGATTTATTATACACCATAAAAAAAGAGAGAACTTTTACTGCTGCTTCAGACGTTAGACCTCCATTGGACTAAATCCAATGTTTTACTTTGACATTTTTACTCCAATAAAGGTCTGATGTCAAAAATGTCATGAAGCTAAATTATCTCTTTTTTTAATATGGTGTATAATGTACATGTATATTTTATCACTAAATTGATTTTTTAGAGAAACCATTGCAGCTTACAGTGATTTGCTGCTACATATAATTACTTTTCTCTACTGTAATTTAGGTTTTAGAGCTGTAATTTCTATATTTGTTTGGGTTTCTCTCTTGTATTCCACCTCACACCTCCTTAACACTGTTCACCATTTACAACACACTTAGTTACAAGCATATATTTAAAGTTTATTCTATAAATATAATTACATGATCTATATCTTTAGAGAAATGATGGAAGTAATCAATGTGGTGATACATCTTGGAGAGCAGCTGCCAACACCCTACGGAAAAAAAAGAATATTTGTGAGACAGGTCTAGAAATTAGTGGTTGCAGACATGCTTTAGCACAACATGCAGTTAGCATGATGGTTGGGGAAATCTATGGTTATGGCCATTATTTACAAAAGACCTATTATGTTGGCAACACAGAGTTTTTCTGGTATGATGTGTGTTGTAAATACTGGCCATGGTTGAAGAGGCATGACCCAGATACAGCATCGAAAATGAAACCTGCATTGTCAATCATGCATGGCAAGGCTCACTCATGGCACTGTCAGGTATAATAAGACCAGTTCTTTTAAACTTATACTGTAGTACTTAGTTTTACTTAAATACTTTTGATTAGAGGGAAAACATTAATTACCAGTTCTATATTTTGGAGTTTTGGGCTCTTTGAGGTTTGGGTGGAAAGCTTTCTTGTGAAGCATAAACTTTTTGCATTATGTATTGGTTACATGCTGCTTACAGTTTGAGCACTATAGTGACTATAATCCAATCGTACAATGTATATGTAATCATACTTTGTGATCACAATTTCATGGGCTGCTGTACAATATTGCCATTATTGTGCTATTGGGCACAAAGAGATAGAACTGCCCTTTTATACATTTATGTTTTTATCAACCCAGCTTGTTTTGCCTTGGGTCTTTTTATAGAGTATTTAGTACAAAGCTATATGAAATGTTTCAAAAGTGTTGTTTTCATTTAGAAGCTGCTTTTATCAGTATGCAGGACACAATCATGTCTTATAGTGATCAGTATAATATTCTTCAATATTAACAGATACTAGCCTCACATTTACACACTACTTTCCCAAACCTTGAGGTATATCTCTTTTTTGTTCATACTTTAGGCCATTTGGGGTGGAAGGTGGCAAGAGGGAGCTGCAGGTACAACTGGTGAGGAAGTTGAACAGATAAATAGCCATTTCTCTAGGCTTGGCTCTTCAACTAAACATATGCTTCCAGAAGGTAAAGTGTACAAGTAACCTGTTACATATTCAGTAAGTATGATCCACAATATTCTCATCTTTATCATATTGAATGATAAAGAAAGTGGAGGACATCAAGGTTTATAGTTAAATATTGGTTCAAGTCCATTATTCAATAATTGCTTTTTTGAGAGCCTCAAGTATTTGAAGATAGTTAAAAATCTTTATTTTGTATCATTATATAGAAAAATTTAATCTCTTCAGCTCATACACATTTTCTTACTACTTGTTATGTTCCTATATTTTTGTTGCTAAATGTACCTTATTGTTTATACTCATTTGCTTATATAGTATGATCAAATGATTAATATGAGAAGACACAGTTTTTGATCAGGCAACAAAAGACCACAAAAGAGCTACATCAATTGAACTAACGAAAAGGCTTATTACAAAGTAGATGCATGTTTTAATCTTTTGTTTCCTATTATATCTCTTTAGCGAGAGAGGAGCTTCTTACGGAACACGCCTTAAGCTGGAATAAGCAAAAGATAAAGAGCTTGCCAAAACTTCTTGTCAAACGGTATCTGAAGGTTAGCATCTTATATGTCTTTTTTGTTTACGTTTGCTTGTTTGTCGTTTCTATCTCCAATCTACGCTTCAGAAGCCAACAGTAAAGATATGTTAAAATATCTCTTCATAAATTATTTGCTCACTTCAGCACCGCACATGCGATCAGCTAAAACCTTCTTTTAATGGTTATTCTTAATTTTACTCTAGGCTCAATCACAAATTCAAAAACTTGAGGTAGACATCAATCAGCTTTCTGAAAATGTGGGACTTCCTGTACCATTTCATACCTGGAAATCAGATGTTCTAAGTGCAGCACGTGGTAAGTCTTATTGAGTGAGTCTCATGCAATTTCTAAAAGTGTCTCATATGCATAAATTATTCTTGTATATAAGAGTAGGATTTCTTTTATTTCCTGAAATATGATTGGCTCCTAACTGTTACAATTTTTCTCTCGTTGTTAAAGGCTATTCATCTAAGAATCATAGTTCTGCACACTCATTTGATGTTAACAGCATGCTTATTATTTTCAAGTAAATTGCACCCCACAAAGTTTGAATACCATAATTAAAACACAAAGTTATTTAGAATTGATTTTACAGACTTTTTGTGTTTTTCTACATATTACTTTTTTCCGGTTTAGTTCACTTTTATATACGTTCAATGTTTAGTTTTTCTGACAATAATATGTTCTCTCCAATAGAGGAAGAGATGGCATGTAATACTAAGATTCACTTGAGAAACGAGGAGATCAAGTACCTCGGCCATGTCCTTTACTTGAAGGAAAAAGCCTCACCTCTACAGAAAGCTCTCTTTGAGGCTGGCAGAGAAATGTGTTCCTCCCAAACAATAAAAGAAATCAGTGTGGAGCCTAGCTTCTCAGAAACTGGAGAGAAGTCCCTTAAAGCAAAAGCTGTGACCTACATTCAGAGGGCCATTCAAAGTTGCTACTATGCAATTGCTCAATTTACGTATAACATGGGGAAAATGGCGGGTAATTAGATGATATGTTCTCTGTCTCTGTTTCATGTTTTGTTGAGTACTTATCATTTTTTAGCTTAACTACAGAATACCCCGCAACTCTCGATAATAACATGATGATTTATTCTGCGCATTCGTCGTTCTTTAAAAACAAATGCGCTGAATTATATTAACGGCAGTGGCGGGGTATTCTGTGGTTACTCCCATTTTTTACTTGTTACAAAATGACCTTAGTCGGACAGCAATCCCTCATTGAATTTGATATTACAGTTCTTGTTTTATTGATTTATAAACGTTATTAGATTCATCAAAGCAACGTGATCGCCTTCGTAAAAAGATTACAGCCACAAAAGAAAGAGCCCTTGCCCTGGTTGACATCTACAAGCCTATGGTAGATAGCACCCTCACCCTTGCTGATATAGAAGCTGGAGAGTTCCCTTGGTCAACTAGTCAATCTGGACGAAACGAAGGTATAATAATTCTAGGCCGGCAAGTAAAAGTGTTGGTCCCACGATTTTTTGTGCAGTACTAAAGCTTATTTAAAACAGTTAACGTACAGTAATAAAGCAAAAATTGTTTTTAACGTTCGGGTATTGGGGGCATTTTTAACCCCAATCGTAGGAAATGTTTGGTTTGAAGCAAATTTTCATGAACGATATTGTTGTGAAGTTAAATGAAAAAAGTCTTGATAACAAACTTGTCAAAAAGTTTCTGAAAGCTCAGCCCTTTTACAATTGTATCATCCAGATATACATATATGAAGACCATTAAATTTGCTCGAAATATAAACGTCCGTCGAATTTTGGCTTTCTCAGCTGTGGTTATTTTTATGCTTTTCTGAAGTATCATTATTGCCAGTGTTAATATTTTGTGTCATTTATTTGTATAAAGGTATGTAGAAGAAAAAACTACTCAGTACTACAGTTCCATCTGGACAAGCCTGTTTGGTGACACGTAACGACTCACTCGTCAGGAGACTTTACATAAAAATATACTAAGAAACTAATTTTGTTTGTTTTCTTGCAGTGCCAGTCCGCAGAAAACGTGATGTTATTGAGAAGATGCTTGAACAAAAGCGTTACCGTGAAGAATTGACTTTGCTCAAAGGGGAAATGGTATCGTTTCTGAACTACTTCAAAAACAAGTTGGCTCCTGCGTTGAAGAAACAAATTGAAGATTTAAAGATCAAATTGAAAGGTAACTAGTTTACGTAGGAAGGTAGCTTCCACGGTAGCACTAGAGTACTGGATGGTTAGTATATATTGGTCACAGCTAGATAAAATACCTTAGGCTAAAATTTTCTGATGACGGAGCCACAACGTTGGCACCAGAAACTTGAAGTTAAAATTTTAGTTATAATACATTTTTTTAAGATTTTATTTTTTCTTGTTTATTAAGAATTCTTAAATAATAACAGTATTGGCAAAGCAACGTTACCTTTTTGGCTTGCTGCCTCCTCTTACTTTCCTCATGTTCCGATCCTGTTTCTTCCTTTCCTTTGTTTCTGTTTACGGTATTAATTTTCTTTTTGTTTCTAGTATTCGTTTATTTATTTTCTCTATTTGTTTGGACAGGTGTACGGGACAGAAGTTTTGTGTCGGAATCTAACACACATCAGGTATAAATCATAGTGGATATTAAAAAAACAGAAAGAACCAGAAAAAGAATTGAATTACAAAAATTTATTCATAATACAGTAAGAACTCGCAATTGTTCTATGAGCTAAATCCTTTCGATCCCAGTGGCCCATGGAGCCGGATGAGAGTCTTTGACTCCCCTGGACGGGAGATTAATCCATCGCAGGTCAGCTCCCAGCAGACGCTGGTACTCATTTACCTACCCCGGGGGGATGGAAAGCTTAGTTGGCTTAGGCGGAAAAGAATCACACAAGGATTCAAATCTCGGGAAAGTGCCGGGATCGAACTCGGGACCTCGTGGTGGGAAAGCAGAGATCTTACAAACTGCGCCAACCATTGTTCTATACCAAGAATATATTGTGTTTCACTAACACTTATGTTTGCTTTACAGAGCAATCGATACGAAAGCAACTCATTGGAAGAAGGAGTCGTCAGAGGCAAGCTTGCTTTACTTATCCAAGCGAACAATTATGCAATGCAGTTGATTGCTCTTGGAGTTTCCTCTTTCGGCACCATATTGTCCAAAGAACTTGATGAATTTGATGTCAGTCTCCAGCCACAGCCTAATACCAGTGATGACATTGCCATGGAACCTACTTCTGTGTCTGAGGAGGAGGAAGAGGAGGAGGAGGAAGATGACAACGATGAAGAAGTGGGAGATGCTGAATACTCCATAGCTAGAGATGCTGGTGTACTAGAAATAGCGGACACCGTGAAAATATTTGCAACTGAGCTTTGTTCCGGTATATACATTTGGAAATTTCCCGTTGAATTCAGCCAAGGAGTTTATAATGGCAGAAATGGCAGTAACGCTTGCAGCGTTATAGCCCTGGCCATCGGGAAGCGATTGTTTAATAACGCCGTCTTCCCTGATGTTTCAGCCGTCCTTTCACCGGCGTTGGTAGCAGCAGTGTGTGCCTCCATGGATTACGGAAACCATGTATATGATAAATGCCGTAGTGATCTACCAAGTCGGTATTTGTCAGTACAGGAGGCTGCAACCATCCTCACTCCATGGATGGATGTCGAAACTAGCCCTCCTTTTCCGGTCCGTCTCGTTGATCTTCATACTCCTTCCACGATCTCTGAGCAGCTCCGAGAAGGAAAACATATCACACAAAAAAATCAGTGCTGCTTTGCCTCTCTTGTAATCAACAACAAAACATCCATGTTTGTTCTCGGAGATCGACATGTTCTTTACATAGATAGTCATGGGCATCGCGATAGCGGGGCGGTGGTGATTCAGGCAAATATGGACAACCTAGACGAGTTTTGTAATGCAATTTGGAACTTTGAAGGTTACAGTGAGCAAACGTTTGGCAATCTTTCGTTTGTTTATTATTAGTCTTGTATGCTGAACACGTACCGTAACTTTTTCAATTGCATTGTACTAAAATAAGTTTTATTGTATGGCGGGATAATTCCTTCATTCTCATTGATTGGTGAGCAGCTATAGAGCAGTATTTTGCCACTTCTATGTCAAAAGTCTGTTTCTTTTAATTTAAATATTTTTTAGACTTTAAAAAACTGATTCAAAATTTATCTGGTGCAGTTGTTGAACCAGTTTAATTAAATTGAAGGACCGTGTTATATGCTGTTGTACAAAAGTTGTGCATTTTAAAATTGGTTATTAACCGATATTTAAACGTATATGCAGGGGCTTCATTAAAATTTAACAGGCGGGCATCCGTCCTCATAGACCTTTGTAAGAAGGCACGTTATGAAAAATCAAAAAGTAACTTTCATTTTGTTCTTTCGGTTGGGGCTGTTAAAAGTAGCGGAAAGAGTCGTCTTCGCAGCCGGTCAATTTTCCCGTTGCCTGGCCTTTAATGGAACCCCTGCTATATGTTCGAGTTTTGTTATGTTATCGCAATGAGGACGTGCGTGCTTGAAAACCTCTGAAATCAAGATAACATTTTTGTAAATAGACGTTAGAAAACGGCTTTGCGTGTTCCTTTGGATTTAGCTGCAACTGGCTATGCCGGTGACCATAGACTCTCAAAGTCTAAAGTTTTCTTAGATATCTTTAGTTGAGAAGTGGGGATCAGTTCAAAAATTTGTTAGAGGAATTTCTTATGCATGGGAACACAACATAGAGTTTTAACAATAAGATGTTTAACTTCAATCTCAGCGTATGTGTATCTTGATAGCCGATACGTTTTGTACTAATCTCCTACCGATAACACATTAAAACAAAGGAAAGCTAAAGTTTAAAAACAGTGCAGCATACGAGGTTTACTTACAGTATCTGTCTGCCAAGTGTTGACTGAAAAAAAAATGGACGAAATGAATAAAGCCGGATAGGGGGTTCACTTATTTTGTTAGGCCCAGCTAGTGATTTACCCGCTATAGAAGTTTTACTGAATTATACCGGAAAGTGATGAGGAAAATAATAAACAACATGAACAAATTAAAGCAGGGTAGGAGGTTCACTTATTTTGTTGGTAGATAATTCACATATGATTTTTGAATCACACGCCATTAGTCCAACATTATTATTTTTATTAACTGTATACCACCGTAATTCCATGCGCATCACCTTCCTATCACCATGTATCATGTTACTCTGTATTATCATGTATCACCGAGATAAACCATGTAGCACCTTTATCACCCACTATCACCATGTATCACCCATGCACTATCACCCAGTAATACCATGTGTCACTGACACATCACCATGTACCACCGGATATTTCAATGTATCTCCGTATATCACCCTGTATCACCGTGTTTCATCCTGTAGCACCCATTATCATCTTTTATCACCCGCTATCATACTATATTGCCATTTTGTAAACATTTTGTTCGGGGAGAGAGACGTCATATAACGTAGAATCGCCGGCTCGGTGCTTGTGCCACTCCGCCAATAAGGAATATATTTTTTCCCAACTAGCCGGCAATAAAATGTGGAACTAGCCGGCAATATAATGTGGAATCACCCGCTCATAATCGCAATTACCTTAATGTATCACAATGTGTCACCGTGTATCACAATATATCACTGTTTCACCGTATTTCACCTTGCAACATGTATCGCCGTTATCGCCCTGTATCACCATCTATCTATCACCATATGTCACCCTGTATCACTCTGGTACACTGCTTGGACAATGTTAGAATCTTAAAACTAATTTTCTGAGAATCAATTACAAATTACGAGCCTTGACACCTTTTTAAAAAAGTGCGTACATCGCAAATATAGAAATAAATAGTAGTTGTTGCACAAATCAAATAATGAATGCTTTGCTTGTAAATGGGTCAGAGTATCGCACTTTAAAATTTCGTTGGCAATTTAACGTGAATAATCGTCCTCTGCGATGTCGCAAACGGTGGTATTATGAACATGAGTACATACATTGCGATGTCGTAAACGGTGGTGTTAAGAACGTGGGTATTATAGTCCTTCCTCTTTAAACCAAAGTTTGCGATGTCGCAAACTGTGACCAGTATTATGAACATGAGTACATACGTTGCGATGTCACAAACTATGACCAGTATTATGAACATGAGTACATACGTTGCGATGTCGCAAACTGTGACCAGTATTATGAACATGAGTACATAC
>JAOBRB020132839.1:2500-13327 GCA_027575285.2 Zoanthus pulchellus
TGGCATTGGCCAACTATATCAGGCAAGTTCGAGCCTTATTAATTGATGTACTTGCCAGTTAGTTTTTGAAGAGCAGTATCTTTGGGTCTACTATAAATAATAGTCGACCTCAGTGTTAGGGATCATACATAAGCCTCATAGGCGAAATTAAGTCAGGTCTACTTGAATATAATCTATTATTAAATTTTCAACCTCGAATATTGCGTTTCTAACGTTCTGATTGGTTCACTCAATCTCGGTTATCAGCTCATATACCGAATGACCACATATGAAAACTAACAAAAAAAACCTTGTTTATCAATTTATTAAAAGTTGTTTGCTATTTTCAAGTATCGAAGGGTTCGGAAAACTCGTAAAATTTAATAAAACAATTATTTCATTCGCGCTTGTTGGGTATGAGATGATTATAGCCAACTCGGCGCTACGAACCTCGTTGGCTATTTACCATCTCATATCCATACGAAGAAAGTCAAAGACTCTAATCCCCTTAACCAAAAAGCCAGGCCAATTTTAAAAGGATAGCTAGTTAAATTGCCGCTTACCTCCTTCGCAGACTCTTTCAATCAGTCTTCTCAGATTGGGAGCCAACGCGTCGTACGAAGATGTAATAAAGGCATTGTCATATGGCTCAGGTGCAACAACTTTCTCAATAGTGCTTATATCAGCACCAGGCCCAACTGCAACGTCAAAGACATCGATGAACTTCTGCCTTAAGGTCGACCCGGCTTGAATTGCAGCATTTGCATCTTGGAATTGGCCATTGTGGATTATAACTAATGACTAAGAATGAAACCTTGAATTACTGAACGACCGTTGGTCACCACTCTGTATATTTTTTATCATTTGGAACACTGTTAATTGTTTCTTGGTATTTATTGAAAAAATCGGACAACAGTTTTGAAAGGCTTGTTTCGGCATGCTTATGCCATCATCAGTTTGTATTATAATGAAGTTAGTTCCTAAGTGCATGTAGCTATTATTACGCAATGCTTTCCACAACCTCGTTCCCAGGGTTTTCTCCTCAGACAGAGAGAACTCTGGGAACGAGGTTGTTGTTCTCCTTCTGAAGAGAGAGCCCTGGGAACGAGGTTGTGCCTTCCAAATATTACATTGTTACGTGACAAAACTATATAATGTTAGTTGGGTAACTCAAAAGAAGACGTTACTAGTCAGTTGTCTAAGTTGTGACAAATTTGACAATTTACTCAGTAGCAAAGAAACTGTCGGTGAATTGAAGAGTTAGCTACAAATGCATTGAGTCGTTAGTTCAGTACTTTGAACAGCTTATAACAATTTATTCGTAATGCAGTATACGTTTATCCTGAATTTGAATAACAAGAGTATTGTATACAGAAATAGAGAAGAGTGTTGTATAAAGAAATAGAAGAAACAGTGCAAGAGATGCTGCAACATTTATCTAACAGAAAGGTTTCTATCTTGGTTTTATTGACACTCCTCATTAAAAGTATATCAGAAATTTATGATAATTGCATGTAGGGCTTCCACGAAATCTTGAATGTCATTTGTGTGAGATGTTAAGGTCGCTGTCACCTTAGTCTCTTGAAAATCAGGACATTTATGTTCAAAATATTCTTAGCAAAGTTCTATCCCTCGAAAATAAAATTAGCCGCAAGTGTCAAAGCCTCTAACAAAGCGGATATCATGTTCTCAAATTGCTAATAAAGACAATGCAAGAGGGTGCCCATGCAAGTACAATTCTGACGGGATGCATATGCGATATGTTACCGTGGGCACTAACCTGTAGACACACTGTAGGTTGGGTACCAAGAGAGAACATAGACTTAAATAAAAAAGTTTATGTTTGGTCTTAAAAATGTCTGATATATGTTTGATTACTTCAAAATAGTCTCAAGTTTAAACTCAAATCTTATTTATTTTATATAGGGTATAATTTTGGATAAATGAAGCAGAAATCTACACAATGACGCCAAAAACAACTTGCTGGAATTGCTTCGTTTTTAATGCTTGCATTAAACCATCAACCTCTGGATATAAAACTTCGTGAGGATAACGCCATCATAACTTACCTTATTGAACGTCTGGTCCCTCATCCCATTTTCTGGAGTGTAGATACTGTTAAGGGCGGCACTCAAGGCTGATGATGGTTTGCTAGGGCCGCCTCTATACGTTAGTGCTTCAATTTGATTTTTAACTCGATCCTTGTCTGCGAGGGAATTGAGAGGGAGGTCCACGTTTGCCGTGCTACCGAACGTAACCAGTGCAACACGTGTAAAACCTGACCCTACATTAAATCCATCTATAAAGTCTTTGGCAAAACTCTTCATTTTAGCAAATCCTTGTTCGCCTGCTGCGCTCGATGCATCCAATGCTAAAGTTAGATCATGTCTTCCTTCACATTCTGTTTCCCGTAAAAATATAAGATTTTAGAAGATATATAAATACCTTGCAAACACATACTAATAGACCAATTCTGAAGCATTAAAATTCATCTTGATACCAAAGCCTAACGGAATAAAATAAAAGAAATAAACTATTCATTCGTCAATGCCTGCTAGGATTTATTTATTTTTTTATTTCTACCCCCTTAAGCCTTGGGCCCAAACTGAATTTTTATATATCGAAATTTGGTTATTGAGTGACAATATATCCATAAAAAAGAATAAAAAGTAGTTTTTAAAACGTTATTCGTTAGTAAAACTTCTATTTGTCAATAAAATTAGTAAACAATTAGTATCTATTTGTAGAGAGAAAAAATTGGAGAGAAGAAAAAAAGGAGCGGGAAAGACGCAAGGGGGTGGACTGGGTGCTCAGTCTAAATTCTTATTCTTATTCTTATGAACATTTAGGAACTTGGTGAGGTTCCAAGGAGTAGAGATAATTGGACTCGAGGTCCCTTACAAGGATCTTACTCCTGGGCTTACGGTTTAACGTCCTTATCCGAGAAGACGCGAAAATCTAACCATTTGCAGATGTTAGAACAAAGGCAGCACTTTCTCCTCAATAATTTTGAGACCATGAGTGTTGCTCCGGCCGGGAATCGAACCCGAGACCCCCCGTACAATAGACTGGAGCCTTACCAACAAGGCTAACCAGGCGGCGGTTTAAATAATTCAATGTAAAACAAATTCAAGAAAATCTTCTATGTCAGTCATTGTCAATTTTAGGCTCATCCTCGGTGTAAGAACCTGAGAAGTCTTTTCTTTGTTTAATCATTATTATGTTCGCTCGATCTATTGTTTTGACTTCATTGTTTTCTTTGTTATACGTCACTCGTACACTTCACAGTTTTTTCACCGAGGTAAACCCCAATTTTAGAAGTTTCCACAAATCAAGATCTATTTTCCAATCATATAAGTTTGCAAACGGTACTCTCGAAACCTTAATTTTTCGTGGTTGAAGGCCTCTTGATTTTAATGGAGTTGAGAGCTGGCTTAATTTGCATAATAAAAATTTTACAAAGTCGGTATTTATTTTGTTTGGTTCTTTCTTCAATGGAACTTTTACTTTACGCACCAGTTAAACTATAAAAAAAAATTCTTAAAAAATTTGGGTTGTAATAAAGCAAAATACTAAGAGAAAATGAAATAAAACAGAAATAAACTTAAATGTGTAGGTGGCTGAGCTACTGTGCTACTTAAGACCCTGATTGTTGGTCCGGCCGGGATTCGATCCCGAGACCTCCCGCACAATTGAATGGCACCTTACCTACTAGGCTAACCCGAATTTTAACCAGACTAACCAACTAGGCTAACAAGAATTTTAACAAATTTAAACATTAAATTAAAAATAGCGTTTCTGTGGTTGTTAGCAGAGCGGCTAACGGCAATTTTTAGGCCGAATCATTCATTTTGTAATACGAGCATAAAACTTGGCATAAATAAAATTTAGACCTATCATTATGAATCCAAACATAAGGTAGCCCGAGTAAAACGCGTGTGTACGCGTCTAGTTTAACTTTGATGCCGTCCTGAAAATATAAAAGTTATGACAAAATGACGTCATGTCACGGGCCTCGGTCCCAAAAAAAATTTCCGCATCCCTTCCCATCCCCTCCCCCCATCAAGATTTTTCTCTAATGGGCCTGGTACTAGAATAACTAAAATGAACACAAAGGAAAACCAGAATACCTAAATAAGCACAAAGGGAGAATAAAATACAGTACTATAGATATAAACACAAAGAGAGTACCAGATACGAACACAATCAGAGGGGAAAATAAAGTACCAGATATAAGCACAAAGAGGAAAATATGGTACTAGATATAAACACAAAGGGGAAAATAAAATACCAGACAACGGCTTCGTCTCGGGCAATATTCATTAGATATTCACTTCCCCTTTGGCAAATATAGTTGTTAAATTTAATATGCTAACCTCGTGGTGGGTACCGACAAGCGATAAAGCATGAATCGTCAGTCAGACAACATTTGCTTTCACCAGGGCATAAATAATCGTCTTCCTTGCTTATGGTAGTAACTCTTCCTTCTGCTCCTCCACAAGGAATAAGTGTCTCTTTAGGAAAACTGGAGCAGCCACCGCCGTTGCTTGAGGGTGGCTGACATTTCCCAGGTTTCGCTGCAAACAAAGGCAATGTACATTTGTCTGAATAAACAATAAAAATTACCTGTAAAATTAATTATAAGAGTTCTTAAAAAGTGGAAATATGTCTATTATGTGAAAAACAAATTAAGTTCATTTAATTTTAATGTAAACAGTTTATAACATGCCCGTATTCAACTCAGATATCGTGCTAAAAACCATCTCGACATTTTTTGAGTTCTCGAGGCCTAACTGTTTTAGCATCATTCAATCAGTTGATCTTTATTTTACTGCTTTTTTTTCTTTCTTTTGTTTATCTTCAGACTAGCTAAATCAGAAGAAAAGATTTTTTCAGTACTAGGTAAGGTAGATAGGGAAACCAATATAATGTATCATTTATGTTTTAATTCTTTACTACTTTAATTATTTGCTGGATTTTCTGTAGCTAATTAGTATGGTTAAAATTACTAATTGGTATAGTCTTTCCTTTGTCAAATCTCGAATTTTATAAAATTAACTTTTTATAACAAGTATAAGTTAATTAAAATACATTTTTAGCATGGAAAATTCAGTACCTTGACACAACGACCTTTGAATTGAAGGCACTTGTCCCTTTAACTGCTCAGGGCGATTTACCTTAATTGCATTTTCATTTCTCGACGCAAGTGCTCTTAAAAATGAAACGTCAACAGCACTGTTTGTACCAATAGCGTAACGATTAACCTTAACATCATCTAAGGCTTTTGCTTCGTCCACAAAACTCTCAGCGGTGGGAGAGTCTCCTGAAGTTATCAGAAGCAATTGGCGCGGATGACCTTGTCTCATCCCTCCCTTGAGACTAAAAAGCTCTCTTCTGGCAGCTTGTAGAGCAAGATCTAATCTACGTTCTGGTGTCCCTCCTCTTGTCATTCCATTTACTTTATTTTTCAATTCCTGTTCTGACTGAATTCCATTAAAGTTTTGAAGCAATTTTGGCTTACTGTCGTACTGCACGAGACCAACTTTAATATCGTTTTCAGAATTTGCCAACTCGTGGATCATAGTTTTTGCAAACGATTTTATCTCTTCAAAGTCGCTTGGAGATACGCCGTCAGATGTGTCCAAAAGAATGCCAACGTCCATGGTAATTAAACAATCTGAAATGAAAAAAGAGTGTTTTTTATTACTAGATTTAAAGTTCCTTAGAATGAGTTAAGGATGTATAAATCAAGTTAAACTTACTCTTCAAAGCACTTCCTTATGCAAATAACTTTTAAACAATTTACAGTAAAGTAACTGCATTGCTTTTATTAAAAAAGTCGCATTGCAAAGGCATAAGTTGCCAATATGAACATTAAAAAACACCAGCGGAAACTTTTTTTGGGACCACATTCGGAAAATTATTGGTAAATAATTAGTAAAATGTTTGGTAAATCTTGGTAAAAGGGATTTTTACCTTTTTTCCCTTAGTACAAGGGATTTTTACCGGGATTATTTCCCCAGTATTTCTCTATAATTCTCGGTAAAGTAAATGGTAAAACTTTCGAAAGTGGTCCCAAAAAAAACCCTCCGCAAAACACCAGTGGTCTCTGTGATTACAAAAGCGGCTACAACAAATATTTGATATACCACGATATGTTAGAGGAAACTCTATCATACTTTCTCATCAAGCACTAGCACCGAATTTGGGGGAGGGGAAATAATCAATCCCCCACAACAACAATCACAATTTATTTTTATCCCCAAACTTGTAAAATAATGATCCACAAAGGCATGAACTAAACCACAAACACCGGAGCATCAGGAAACATCCCAGAACACCTGGGTGTTCCGTGGTGTGCCTGTGTTTCTAGTTTTAATACATGCCATCCACAAAGTCTACATGATTATGAAGTATAATAAATAAATAAAAATAAAGTTTGCTATTGAAAATAATTATCAAATCATACTTGGAAGAACTTTTATTTAGCTGTAAAACAATTTTAATAGTAAATTGGAATATAATTTTATTTGTCAGTTCAGTATAAATACTTGAAATCCAAAGTTATTTTCACACATCAACTATTACAATTTATATGCACTCCTGAAAATATAAAAAGTTGTAATAAAACGACGTCATCTTTTTAAATTCATGTTTTTGAACCACCTAGGTCCTTTCTCCGCACGCATTGCCTTTGGTGTGTTTGGCATACAACAACCAGGCTCCCACATGCACGCGGTGGAAACTAAGCGTTAAAGTAGTTTGCCCTTGGAGCTCCTTGCTTGTGACTGTTAAAGCTATACCGTGCTGATAAGTCCTAACAAGGACGAAACAGCTGCCCATGGTAGCTCCAGTTACTTGCCTAGAAGATACTCCGGTAAAGCTGGTCGAGCGTAATCATGTAGGTGCAGGCAAAACGGTGGAGTAGAATATCGGTGGTTTTTGTGTTTTAAAGTTTTGACGTCGTATATGTATGTGGAGATTCCCAAAACATTTTTCCCACTCTCACACCAAACGTTTAGCCTACAGGCCCGAGTATAGCTACTGACGCTTTATGATAGAACACAGAATTTACCAAACGTTACGAGAAAATAAAATGTGCAGTCTCTCGGAGTAGCGTGTTAGGTGAAAGTGCATTATGTTGGCAAGACTGCACATAAGACGTTTAGAAAAAAGTGTGTAAGGTGTGTTAAACAGCTCAAGTAACATACACCATTCCCTCAACTTTTTCTGTGGATGTTGTATTCCAAGCCAATTTCAAATCATGCACTTGTATTTCACGCGTTTTCACGCTATTCAACGGGTAAAAACAAACTAAGCCAAAGTTTTCACATGGGAAGTTATGAGAGATCCAAAACATTGAAAAGTAATAAAAACGTCAAATTAATTAAAACAAAATCAATTTCCAAATTAACCAAATTCACTGAGCAACTGACAAAATCATTTGAAACTAAATACTATACATCTTGAGTGAACCCGTGGCTCTGTTTGTATTTCGTTACCGATAGAGTAACAGTAAAATAGATATCCTTTAAAAGTTAACAAGAATTTAAAACTCACTTTTCTTGTGTGGTGTACAGGCTCTCTTACATGAACCAGCACTTTGACAGCAACTCTGGCCCGCTTGACTACAATCGCTGTCTAAGGAGCATGCGTCATCTTCTTCAGTAGGACAATCGCTTTGGGGTTGTTCAAGCCGTGGACATTTTTCATATTTTGCTGGAAAAGATTCAAGTAATTATCGATCATTAATTTTTATAAATAGATTTTTGAGAACTGGTTTTAATATCATTACAAGTGTTCTTAACTAAGAAGAAGAACAAGAACACGAACGAGTACAACAACGAGAACGACTTCATTTAGGTGTCGATTATTTAGCCGGCGTAAGGCCTACACCATCTTTACCATTTTGAGGTGGGCAGAGACCTTTCACGTGACATAAACATATAAATACAGACAAGTATCCGATCGCGAGGGCCTAAAATTACCTTTCCTATCACAAAAGACGCAAAAGTGTAATCATTTGCAGTCTTGGTCTGACAGCGTGAATCTTCCCGCACAATAGAGTCGCACAGTATACCATCTAGGCTAACCAGGTGGCAGTTATAAAAAAGACGCTGCTCCTTGGTCAATCATAATGTAGTCTGATTGAATGATTGCTTAACTTCTTTCTACGTGTTTGTTTGTTTATAGCTATAATTAATAAGCTGCAATTTGTAGAATGTAAAAGTTACTATCACTCTTGGTGATAGTAACGATTAGTTTTCTATGTTTGTTTGTGAAAAGTATAACAACCAAAAGGGTCTCGATGCTCTGTTTCAAATTCAGCTAGCTTAACAAAAATGAATATAATAAAATATGGAATAAGTGTAAATCTATAGTTATCATCTTATTTTGTAAACTTTATGAAAGAAAGAATTGTAATAGCCACTATTTTCGTAATATATAAAGTAATTGAATAAGTATAAAATAACATCCCTTCCCTTTTTGCATTATACTTACAAGAGCATGCAGTGCTGATAATTTTGTTTGTTTCATCGTTTAAGCCAACTGCATCAACGGCGTGGTAGCTGAACTTTCTCTTTGGCTGAGAACTTATTGCGTTTAAGAGGTTTTGATTGCCTTTATCAGGCCCAAAGCTTACAGTTAAAAGCTTGGCCCCAATACTCTTCAGTTTAGTTGCGGCTTGAGCGGTGGCAGCTCGATTGCTTTTTGACTGGGATGCAAGCAAGATCATGACTTTTGGGATGCTTGGTCTTGATCCTCCAAATATGGTAAAGCCGTTATCACTAGCTCTACTGAGGGCATCTGCGATGTTGTAGCCAGATCCGCTTTGTCGAATCTTATCAACAGCGTCTTCCAGCTCTTGTTGCTTGTAAAACTTGTCAAGTTTTATGCTTTGCGTAGCAGAATTCGAATATGGCATAAAACTTACATGTACTTTATCATTTGCAATGTTAAGATAACGAAGGCTATCTTTCACAAAGGATTTCATCTCTTCAAAATCTTTAGCTGTTATTGAAGTTGAAGTTGGAATTCCATAAATAACATCGAGTTTTTTATCACATGCTACAAAAAAAACAATTAATTTGCAATCATTCTCGTACTTCTTACTTCGAAACTCCTAGTGGTTAAACTAACAATATTAAAATAACTAAATATATGGCAAGAGTTTTTATTTGTAAATGTGATAGGAATTCAAAAGTTCTATTTAGAGATTCTTTGTTATCAACGTAACAAGAATAATTTAGTTATCTATTTAGAATTATGCGATCGGGTAAAGAAATCCTTTTTACATGTGTTAACAAAAAACTGAACAAAAAAAATTACTAGAAAAGTATTCAGAGAACGCAGGCCTTCTCCAAACATATTGTGAAACCCACTCAATTTGAGAGTCCTATATATATGTTATAACCAAGATTTCTTCCGGATCACTCTTAAAATTTAATCATTTGTCCTAAGTCTATTTCTGCCGGAGAACATCTGAAAATTTCATCAAAATTGGTCCATAACTTTTTTAGTTAAGCCGCTATCTATCATGGAAAAAAACACACACCCCTTCGCGGAGGTAATTACAATTGTCGAACTTGGGACCTTGTGGTTGGAAAGCAAAGATCTTACCAACTGCGCCAACCACGTCCGCCCAAGTTCGATCCCGGCACTTTGCCGAGATTTGAACATTTGTGTTGCCTTCTTTTCCGCCTATGCCAACTCAGTTTTCCATCCTCATGGGGTAGGATTAGTGTCCATCCGCTTAACACTACAGAAACCGGAGATAAGCGCCGGCTCCATGGGCCACTAGGTTCGAAAAGATTTAGCTTCTTCTTCTTTTATAATTGTAGAAACCGCATGAAAACTCCGGCTTGTTAATATAAGAATGCAAGAAAAATATTTTTAACACTGGAATTTGCACGTGCAGCACGAGTCTTACTACAAGTGAAATTACAATTGTAATTGACACTGAGTGCGAACCTTGGGTCTGGGCCAATACACATTAAAGCTGTACCGTATAAGCAAGTGCGATGGAAAATAAGTCAATGAGCACACTTTCAAATTACCCATAGAATCTACGACAATCTTGAAATCAAATGTATTCTTTGCAGCATCAGAAAATGACAAATGTCATGGAGGTTTATATTCTGCTAGCATGGAAACCACCCAGATAAACTGTGCGATCTAAATGTAATGAGCTGCTAGTCGTCACAGACATCGGGGCTCGTGATGTGAAGTCATTTAACCCGCACACCAACGAAGTAACACATCTTGCTGGCGACGAATGTGACTCCATAAAATGAAGGTACTAGACGATGCTGTAGTTTTATAAAGCTCATGGTATTTGCTGCATTTCAAAAACTATATTTGATACAGAGGCAGCAGCAGGAAAAGTAAAACTTGTAGTTGGCATGAGCGATACTTTGTCCTTTATCATTTGGTGCTTATTTATGACAAATTTGGAATTACGTGTAAATGAAGCACTCCAGCGCAAATGACTCCAGAATTGGTGGTGTCGAATGTGCGAAAAGTACACCAATACGCTCAATCGACAGTGCGCAATGTCAAGAAAAGTGATCAATTAAAGGAAGATGCGTGGACAAATGGTATTTAAGGGACTGTTTCCAACAAACGCAGGCCTCAATTGAGCTTTCATTGAAAGGTATGACCAATCTTGTAATAAATATCAAAAAAATAAATCCAGAATGCAAGTACAACGTTGTTTTCAAAATATTGTTAACAACTCAAGTAGAAAATCTGCATGCACTATAGCAAAATTATAATAATAATAATAATAATAATGATAATGATAATGATAATGATAATGATAATGATAATGATAATGATAATGATAAT